>JMFS01118570.1:0-16361 GCA_000699545.1 Podiceps cristatus | reverse complement strand
GCTCCCTCCCCGGCGCTGCTGCTCCTCACGCACAAAGTCTGCGGGCGAGGAGATGGGGAACAAAATGGTTGCACAGACGTGAAGAAAGAATGCAACAGGCCCCGATTGCCTGAAAACCGCCCCACTTTCCTCGGGCAGAAGAGCTGGCCGGTATCGCTCCTGGCCTCCCAAAGCGCCTTGCCGAGTTCTCCTGAACTTTTCTGCTGTTTTCAGTTTATTAAGTGATTGTCTGCCCTCGGACAGGCGCAGCGAACGCCTTTCTAAACGATTCGCAAATAAATATTGAATCCACTTTTTCCTTCGCACACCTCATCTCTACGTTACTCTCGCCCCGAGGACGGTTTCGCGACCGCTGGCTGTGCCGGCCTCTCTCCTTTAAGCCATTCCCTCCAACCCGACTCGGAGCTGGGAGGGAGCTGATAAGGCGAAGCCCGAGTCTCCCAGCCTCTCCCAGCACTGCCAGAGCTTACAGCACCCGGGCGCAGCTTTCGGAGTTGGGGGTTTGGGGTTTTTTGGGTTTTTTTTTTTTTTGGTTTTTTTTGGTGGTGGTTCCTGCCTACTTTTCGAGATCACCCCCTTGGCGATTAAAAGCTCGGCTCTGCGCAGACAGCTGCCTTTGTGGCTAGGTCTTTTCCCTTTGAGGTAGCCTGAATTTTAATCTCTCTGAGCACATCCCTGGCGCATCCAGCCAAAGTTGTGAGGAGCGCTGGAAAGGCGAGGATGAGTGCGTGTAATGAAGAGATTCGGGGGGAGTGCTGGTAGCCATGGGTTACTCGTTTGGACTAACGGCAAGTCGCTCCCCTTCTTCAAGGGATCGATTCTGGTCAGTTAACAGGGTGCAGCGGAGCTGTGTGTACACCGGATTAACACCAAAATGCAGAATTACTTTACAATTAAATTCGATTCCTGCAAAAGAGCATGTCAGCTGAATGCATTTTCTTAATGCCGCTCAGAAAAAGATTCACGTTTTGCATTTCCAAGTATATCCTCTATGCAGAGAAAAAGTATAGAAAAAAAGAGGCTGAAAATGTTGAAACTTAACAAAGAAGAAAAAAAAAACCCTAATTAATTATCCTGACCCCAATTTCCTTGCCTAAAATATACTGCCCAAAAAGATAGAAGCATCAATTATGCTCACCATCTATTGCCTGGGGATATGGCGTCTTAATGAACATTTCTTTGAATTAGAGTGAAAAATGCATTTGTCAATTCAAGTGTACAAAGAAAAGAATTATCTCCTATAAAACAGACAGATCAGTATGTGTTTTCCTTGTCAATATATGCCACACATTAGGTCATACTTAAGAGGTTTCAGTGCCCTTCCCTCCCTCAAAAAGAAAAAATATCCACCCTCAAGTTTCCCTTAATTTATTCCCAAACCATCTAATACAGCCCCGTTTCAGATCGGTTTTCAAATATTTCATAAGCAAAAGGCATACCTGGGTTTATAGAAAGCCAATTACCTTAAAATATACTGATGTTATTCTAATCCTTCTATTCATACTATTATGAAGCTTTTCTGGTTTTCCATCTACATTTAATCACTTCTAAAAGCTGCATTTTTTCCTGCCTTCTGTGCCCCTACTATATACCAGAAACAGTGACAACTCTTGGCATATATTTAAAATGCTAATTCTCCTTTTTTTTTTTTTTTTTTTGGTGAGTGTGGTACATTCATACCATTTTATTTTAACTGGAGAAACAATCAGATAAATACCATAGTTAATACGGTCAGCATGGGAAATAAGATTCTGTAAACTCCCTGAAAGTGATTTTTTTTTTTTTTTAATTCCCTCCTTCGGAGGTTGCCTCTGTTTTTACCAACAGGAGACTTTGTTGTAATTAAAGCAGAGAAAACTGGACAGCAGCAAAACCATCTGACTTGTGGCTCTCAAAAGCAGAGTTTTTGTAGCGTGTACCACCCCCCAGTGGGCAAAAAACTCTGTAGTAAACTCACAGCAAGCTTTAATCTTCAGGAACAAAGTGTATACATTTTACAGCAAGAACAAAAATAAAGATGCGTTTCTGGGTTGGTGTTTTAGTGGTGGTGGTTTGTTTTGGTTTAGGTTTTTTCCCCCTTCTCTTTCATTTTTCCTTTGGAACCAGTAGCTAAAAGTTGAAAGATGTTCTGTAAGGCGATGGTGACTAATCAAAGCAATTGCTGGAGTTTGCAAACTTCGCATTGCCATTATTTGAAGTGGCTTCAGTTGGTAGATGGCCATCTTTGTCTCCTTCTAGCAGAAAGCAGGGATGCTAATGGCTAGTTATTTCTGAAGTTTTTTTCCCTAATCACTTCAAAGCACAGCAATGCACAGAAGAATTAAGATGTGATTGCTTACATGTATTTTTAATAAGTGACCCAATATCACTCGGGGCAGGCAGCTTGAAAAGCGTTCAGTAAATATATTGCATCACCACAAATTCTGTTCTCCCTTTCAGGAGCTGTAAGAAGTAAAGCAGTCTTACAGCTTCACATTCTTTCAAGTCTTACATTTTGAGGAGCAAATTTAGTAATCGGGAGATGAGCAATTGTTTTAAAAGGGAAAGAAACAAAACTACTGAAACTTTATTCAGTGGTGGAGTAATATTTTTTACATGCCTAACATTTTGTGTCAGGAACTCCTTATCAGGTATAATTCCACCTAAACTTGTCAAGAGGGGGCAAAAAAATGGATTTTACCTTGAAACAATGGCAGCATTTGTTCTCTAAGTAAAAGAATAGAGGAGTTACCTCAGCAGCAGCTCTCAAAAGAAAACCTAGAAGGCATAATTTGCTAAACTCAAAGAGCACTAAAACCCCAAACAAAAAGCCACTGCAAAACACTCCCCCTCAAAGTGCTTTCTTTAACGTGCAACCTTTGCAGAAGCAGAGCAGTCAAAACAGGCGAGTGAGGAGGAATAGCGTAACAGTCTGGATCTTTTCAACCTGGCATCTTCAAAACCGAGAAGGATTTTAAAAGTAAACTTCAGAAGAGAACAGCTCTTAGTTCATTTTCATCCTCTACAGCAAATACTGGTTTGGCTTTTCTTAGGCGTGGAGTCAAGCATTTATTCACAATCCATTTGTAAGCCCAAATCACTAACATTTGAGGGAAGATCACATAAAAATTTGCATTTTTAAAAACACTTGACTTAGAACTAGGAAGACAAAAGTAATGTTATTTTCAACTACTACACAAGTGAGTGAGGCAAACAATTTTCTGCAAGTAAATAAAACACTCTCCAACAGGAAAAAAAAAAAACACAAATTTCACCAAAACACTGAGATACAACCTGACCGAAGTGCTCACTCTCACTTCAACAAAATCCTTTGCATTCTTTACCCCTTGGAAAGACAGCTAGAGGACCTTCTGCTTGCCTAGCACCAAACAAAAGACTGGGGCACCTTCCTGAAATATGATGATCGTGGAAATTGCAGCTCCTAGACAGGGTGCTTAGAAAGCATTTTGCTGTCACTATCAACTAACCCTGAGTAAAACACTTAAAACAATGCCCATACTTTGTTTTCTTTAAGTGTAGATTAGCACTGTGGGACACACTTTTATTTAAAAAAAAAAAAAAACAACCCCAACTTGGTGAAGCTATTTAAGAGGCAGCATGACATCTGTAAACTAAACTGGCAATATATGCAGTAGATAGACTTCACAAGTATTTTAAAAGACAATAAGCACATTTTATGTTTCTGATACATTTCAGGTTATAAACAAATACAGAGGTAATTCTGGAACCTAAGTGAACTGATTAACCAAAATCGTTAGGCTTCTCAAGCACGTATATTCTGATGTTAACTTTAAATGATAATCTTGTCATTTATAGCCTAAAAATACAGAGTAGTTGTCCCTCCCCCCTGTTACTTTGATGGTTCGAAAGAAGCCACTGAACTAGCAGAGTTCCTGCTGGAGATCACAGCGGTAGATTAGAAATTCAAATAAGCATTGTGTGACCTCGAGGGAGGCAGGCAGGTCTTGATTTTATTCACGTTTTATCACAGCTTGGAAAGAAAAGATCTCTTTGGCACCATTTCTGAAAACCTCCAAACTTATCAGATATACCAAAACTTTTTTTGGTGTCCCCCCTCTTCCCCCTCTTTATTTTTGCTGTTTCCTGCTACAGACAGGCAGTGCAGATGGTCTCCAAACCTTATAGGAAATACAATGTTGTTCTTTGGTACATTTTTCTTGTATAGTGCAAATTACTTTGAAGGTTTTAAAATAAGATGTTCCCCCGCTTAGCTGTACCACAGCGATAAGTACACGTGCAAGGCTCGCACATTATCGCTATCTGTAGTAATACACTTGCTTATACAATGTCCCAGGAAAAGTAATTTAACCGTGCAGTTCAGCAAAGTTCATGAAAACATTCAACTTGGAATAAAGATAAGCAAAAAAGCTGCTGTTTGGTTGCTCCAATGTTACTTTTGTTACCAAAAGTAGTCAGTTTTGCATTTACAAATGAATTTTAGCACATACTTTTTAAAATCTGCTCTGTTCAAAAGCAGTGGCTTCTTTCAAAACCATGTGTCCATGAAGCATCCCAATTTGAAGTTGCAGAAACCTGGACACAGTGTCTGTACCAGTGGGGGTCACTTTTCTTTTCATCCTGCCGGATCAGCTATAATGACTTGATGTCAGGGAATATTTAGAGACAGCTCAAGAAGGCGAAAGTTGGAGCATGGCAGCAGGATTCCCTTCTTCTCTGTAGACAGATCACTGGAGCCTTTGATATGCAAAAACATTGTTTTCAGCTATGGCTTGAGATATAAAAGGGAAGTGTGAGATATCAAACAATCAAAACCTGAAGAAAACTATTCTAAGTTTAGAAAAGGGAGTGGGGGGTATAGTCTTAATCCACATTTTTGAAACAGTGTCGTCTTCTCCAAAGAGACCTGCTTTTATTTTTCTCTCTCATGTTTTCATGTAATTTTGAGAGAAGGGATAAAAAAAAAAATTCAAAGAACTTAATGAGCTTTAGTGCTTTCATTTTAATCCTACACATTACCGCTATTATAATGGCGGCAATAAATGAAGGGATGACTGTCAAATGGAGCAAAGAGGAAACAGTTTATATGCTAGAAAGGTAAAACAAATGAATTTGGTTTCTCGTATGTGTATGTATATATGTAATATGTGCATACTAGAGCCCCTATTTTGCTTAATACTAACATGGTTTTTACAGCCTTAAAAGTTTTAAAGAAAATTTGTGTTTTGGTTTTTTTAATAAATACTTAAGTTACTTTAGCCTTCAAAGGCCCATTTAAGAAATTTATATTTCTGCTTCACAATATATTTCCAAAGAATACCCTCTATCACAACTTCACATTAGTTGCTAAGACATACCGTTATTTATACAGCTGTTTATTTCAAAGTTTCAGGAATAGAACCTAAATTTCTTTCCCCAAATACTTTACTAATGCAGACCAAGAAAACTGAACACTGCAAGAATATGGAGTCTTTTTGTTCCATTGTATAATACTGATTGCATAAGTTACCCAAATTACATAAGTTATCAAAAGATATTCATTCCTTTATATTCTAAAATGTAGCCACACAGATTGAGTTTTTGCCTTAATTAAAGCATACATTAAAATACTTATGCCACAGTGAGAGTCTTTCATTTTAAGTTACTATATTCATTAGACAACTGCTGAAAACAAGGTGCAAAACAAAGCTCAAACGAGCATGAAAGCAGCATCAGGAGAGAAAAAGCTTTACCATTCCCTCCCTAGACAGTCACACTATCTCTGAAGTCAGGGGTGCTTGCTTTTTATTTTTTTATGGTCAACATTTTTCTATGACAAAGAACAGCATAATTTATATCTATATCAATAATTTTGTGTCATTGCATATTTTCTATTGCTACGGGAGTATTACCAATTATTTCATGCTGGACCTGCTTAAAATTGCAAAAGACAGAGACTGTTTCTGTTTAGGTCTCATATTCTATGGAGGACCAGAAGCTACTGTAGTTAAGCTGGTAGGAAGGCAGCTAAGCAAGCATTACTCAGCATCCTGCGTCTTCCTCGCGTTTCAGTTCTGAAGATTGTGCTGTTCTCTGGACAGCGTGCAGTCACGAAAGGGAGAAGCAAGGAAGCGTTAAGGATTTTTTAATTTCAGATTTAACCACTTCTATTTCAGACATACTACCTAACTGCTCTCAGGGAACACTGAGTTGGCATCTCACTAGATACTTTCTGAGATAGTGATATGAAGTAGCTCAAGTTAAAAATACCATTCAAAAATAACCAAATAGAGTTGTTCAAGAAATAGGAACAGCCAAGACTGAAAATATTTTTCTTTTTTTTTTTTTTTTTTTCCTTTTAAATTAGAAAAATTAGATAAAATGCTAATCTAAACACCAGTTTCACTGGGCAAAGTGACAAATACAATCGCTTAAAAGTTCAGACTGCAAGTCAAGCACGTTTCATGGACAAAACCCACATAGGTATCTCTGTTGTCAAAAGTCGATACAGATGTCTAGCTAGTCCCCAGCTCAGAATCAGCATGTTGCAAATGTGAAGTATTAATACGGTATTTTAGCAAAAACATTTCCCCTTTCATCAGTAACTAGTGAATGGTGATTAGCTCCCTTTACATTTAAAACCAAGGGAAGGATCATCATCTACCTCAGTTTACCAAGAACAGAAAGCAAGCAATCATTTTGGCCTCCTCCAAGGAGGCAGGATGGCATTTGTAATCAGGTGGGAAATACCATTTACAAATATTTTGTTGCTGTCTGTCAATTCAGGATGACTTTATTTTCTACTGAAAGGAAAATACAGGTCCAGCAAAACTGCAGTAACATGAGACTAAAAAGCAAAATGTTTTCTTAAAGAGCTCTGCATGTTGCTGAAATACCAGTATTTTGGGAAAACGAGACATGCCAGTCACATATACAATAAACATAGCATGATTTATAGAGAGGATGCAACACTACTGTGAATACTAGTGCCCACCAGTTGTTATTAATTCATTTTTTTTGTTGTTTTTACTTTCACAGGAAATTAAGAGCTCAAGGAAAGCTTTAAAAAGGGAGTTTTCTGGGAAGGAAAACATATTTTTGTGGGTTTTTTTTAAATGAAGAAAACCATTTGAATTGCCTAACGCTTCTACAGTAGAGTAATTTGCGTTCTTGCAGCGCAGGAGGAATTCTTTCCTGCATTACAAATTTGGAAGAAGTGTTAAAAAGTGAGAGTCGGAAAATGGTTCTCTCAAAGAGGCATGGATGTATCGGGATATAGCTATTTTACAAAGTTCATACTTGGATAATTCTGGACAGGAAAAAGCAAGCCCATTCCTGACCTCCTGAAGAGGCGACCATCCTTCAAGCCTCAGCAGAATGAATAGTTTCCATCACGTGGCGCTGAAGTTACCACCTCTGACTACTACGCTGCATAGAAGAGTTTGTAAGAGTTACAAAGAAAGTAATTCCTGCTAAAAGCGTTAAACCAAACAAAAGGGGCTCTTCATTCACAGACTTTACATGAGGACAAAAATAGAGGGAAGCTGAAGCTTTTCTACGCCCTGGCCTGGTGTGCTTATGTACCATGATAAATCTTGGTTGGAATGCTCATTGAGTATCGTGCCAGGAAACACATACCACCAAGAAGGACTGAGTAAACACCGCCGAGAAAAACGCAGCTCCATGGAGTAAACTGTAAGAGTGACTCGCAAGACAGGCATCCTTTGCTGGATATCCTCAAGCACAAAACTTACTCATACCTTTAAATACGGTAGGATCAATATTAATTTATTTTCCTTTTCTTGCCTCAGAGAATAAAGTTCAATTAATTTATGAACCCTCAAGAGAAAAGGTCATGACACCGCTTAATGCATAGGTCATCTTGCAGAAGTTCTCACAACCCTAATTACAATGGTAATTGAATTATGTTGTCTTAAAAGCTATAAAAATGCTAATTACCTGAGCTCAATGTACAAACACACTATCAATGCAAAGTACAATTTCAGTTTCAAGAGTTAATTTATGTTATTAGTTCATACTCTGCAGGGTAGGATAAGATGGGAAAATGTGGTTAAACTTGCCAAATAGTCTCTTATTAGTGTACTGCTTAGTAAGTAGACTTTTGAGAATGACAAATATTTAAACATGGAATTAGGCATGTAATGGAATATTCTATCCAGTCAACTAGAAAGCCATAGCTCTACCAGCTACATCAGGTGGTTAGCTACCTACCAGTTGTAACAGTCATCTTTCTAAACATTCCAGCTCAAAACCCAAGAAAAGCAGGCTACAGTATTTGTAAGATACACAACGTGACATTGAGCACTTGGAAAAAGTCTTTAGCAGGCAAAGCTTTTTTTGCTCTTTTGTCTCCATCTTATGCTTTGCCATTAGGACTTTTTTGAACTTCCAAAATAGCTATGCCTGAATTGTGGGTTTGGTTAAGGGTTTTATAGTTCACTTAAGGGCTCCTGGGTAGTTAGCTGGCTTAGGAATTACTTCTTATCTTTCAGATATAGGATGATTTACTTGAACTCTGGTGTGACTTCAGCTCTGTACTTAGCTGGTATCTGCAAACAAAGATTGTCTCTACACATGAAATGTAAAGGAATCCTTAGAAAGAGCTTTCTTGCTTAAGCAAAACAACTCACGGATCAGACATACTTGATTATATTATTTTAAATTACTGTGCCGAATAACCTATTAACTTAATTGAATTATTACAAGTAGTAGTACAATTATTGATGTAAGGGGAAAAGTAAAATGTGTCTACAAGATTGAACTTTAGTTTAATATGCGTGTTTCAGATGTCTTCTGTAATGTTGAAGTTGAATTTTCATTGCAGTTTCTTCACTGATGATCTGGATAATTTTGTTTGTTTGGTTTTTTTAGATTGTTGAAGATCAGAACTGTATACAAATCTCATCATTCCTGACCATGATTAGTGTAACCTGGAGCGTCTTCCTAGTTTGGACTAAAATAGGGCTGTTACTTGACATGGCACCTTATTCTGTTAGTGCCAAAACATGCCCTTCAGTTTGTCGCTGTGATGTGGGTTTCATATATTGTAATGATCGCGATTTGACGTCTATTCCTACAGGAATCCCAGAGGATGCTACTACCCTCTTCCTTCAGAACAATCAAATAAATAATGCTGGGATTCCTTCAGAACTGAAGAACTTGCTTAGGGTGGAAAGAATATATTTATACCACAACAGCCTAGATGAATTCCCCACTAACCTACCTAAGTACGTTAAGGAACTGCATTTGCAGGAGAATAATATAAGGACCATTACTTATGATTCCCTTTCACAAATTCCTTATCTGGAAGAACTGCATTTGGATGATAATTCAGTTTCCGCTGTTAGCATTGAGGATGGAGCTTTCCGGGACAACATCTATCTCAGACTTCTTTTCCTCTCTCGAAATCACCTTAGCACCATTCCCTGGGGTTTGCCTAAAACGATAGAAGAGCTACGCTTGGATGATAATCGTATTTCCACGATTTCAGAGCTGTCCCTTCAAGACCTTACAAATCTAAAACGCCTTGTTTTAGATGGAAATCTTCTAAACAATCACGGATTGGGAGACAAAGTCTTCATGAATCTAGTCAATCTTACAGAACTGTCATTGGTCCGCAATTCGCTCACAGCTGCACCGGTAAATTTGCCAGGGACAAACCTAAGAAAGCTTTATCTTCAAGAAAACCATATCAACCGTGTGCCACCCAATGCTTTCTCTTATTTAAGGCAGTTGTATCGACTAGATATGTCCAATAACAATCTTAGCAATTTACCTCAGGGTGTCTTTGATGATCTGGACAACATAACTCAATTGTTTCTTCGCAACAACCCTTGGCACTGCGGGTGCAAAATGAAATGGGTACGCGACTGGTTACAATCATTGCCTTTAAAAGTTAACGTACGTGGACTGATGTGTCAGGCACCAGAAAAAGTACGTGGAATGGCTATCAAAGACCTCAACGCGGAACTGTTTGATTGTAAGGACGATGGCATGATAAGCACCATCCAAATCACTACTGCGGTACCAAACACATTATACCCGGCCCAGGGACACTGGCCCGTTTCTGTGACCAAACAACCAGACATCAAGACTCCCAACCTAAATAAAAACTACAGAACCACAGCAAGCCCGGTACGCAAAATCATTACTATATTTGTGAAATCTGTAAGCACGGAGACTATTCACATCTCGTGGAAAGTTGCACTACCCATGACTGCTTTAAGACTGAGCTGGCTCAAGATGGGTCACAGCCCTGCCTTTGGATCTATAACTGAAACGATAGTTACAGGCGACAGAAATGACTATTTGCTCACAGCCCTCGAACCAGAATCACCATACCGTGTATGCATGGTTCCCATGGAAACCAGCAACATCTATCTCTCTGATGAAACGCCTGAATGCATCGAGACCGAGACGGCACCCCTTAAGATGTACAACCCTACCACAACCCTCAACCGGGAGCAAGAGAAAGAACCTTACAAAAACTCTAGCTTGCCCTTGGCTGCCATCATTGGTGGCGCGGTGGCGCTGGTGGCCATAGCGCTTCTGGCCCTGGTCTGCTGGTACGTCCACAGAAATGGGTCCCTGTTCTCCCGGAACTGCGCCTACAGCAAGGGACGCCGGAGAAAAGATGACTACGCCGAAGCGGGAACCAAGAAGGATAACTCCATCCTAGAAATCAGGGAGACTTCTTTCCAGATGATACCAATAACCAATGACCAAGTGTCCAAGGAGGAATTTGTAATACACACCATTTTCCCACCTAACGGCATGAATCTGTACAAGAACAGCCACAGTGAAAGCAGTAGTAACAGGAGCTACAGAGACAGTGGTATTCCAGATTCAGATCATTCACACTCATGATACTGAAGGACACGAAAGACTGGTTTGGGTTTTGTTGGTTTTGTTCGGTTTGGTTTTGTTTTTTAAAGAAAACGAGAAAAGACTGACTTAACGGTTGCTGTTCTACTGCAAAACACTGGATTAAAAGACTGACAAAGCAATGTACTGTACATTTGCCATATAATTTATATTTAAGAACTTTTTATTAAAAGTTTCAAATTTCAGGCTACTGCTGCGATTAATGTAGTGGGAATACCTGACCACAATTCTATATTTTAGTATTTTTTAGTAATTTGTACTGTATTTTCCTTGCTAATATTGAAGTTACAGACCATTTAACTTTTGTGTTCTACTGAGTAAGATGACTTGTTGACTGTGAAAGTGAATTTTCTTGCCGTGTCGAGCAGTCAGAACATTCATCTGAGATCCTTGTAAGTGTAATAAGCACAGGCCATTTTTCACTTTGGTATCAATAAAATAATGTTGAACCTGGCAAATCAAGAAGATCAAGAAGTGGTTGCAAAAACTCACAGAACTTTCAATGTTGGGTCTATTAAACCTGTAAACCACAATATTTAATAAACAACAAATATGTGTAGTAATGGGCAATATCAGCTGTCTGGATATATCCATTCACAATGGTGAAATCCAATTTAAAAGAAAATAAACAAACCAATGACATGCATGAGACTGAAGCTGTTGACACATGTAAAAAGAAATTGATCCCTGGAAGAAAGCATAATCAAATTCCTAACAAGGAATTAAAAACAAAAAAAAAAAAAATGCGCTAGGCTCTACAAACCAAGGGGGTAGATAATGGTTTAGGGATAAATTTCTGGTTATCAAAACCAGTAGTCTGCTTATTACAGAGAAAGCAGTGATGGATGGTCACAGGCATTTGGGAAGCGAGGGCAGGAGAACGGAGGTAACACTTAAAAACTGCTTTGACCAGAAAAAGGGTTGAAAGTGCAGTTTCATAAGAAAATAGAGCAGGGGAGAAAAAAAACCAAACCAAGCAAGGTCTCAAAAAGTTTACTCGTTAAGGTAAACAGACAATTGGGGGATACAGCTATTTTAAAGCATATACGCAAACAGTATAAAGGTATGTGTTCGAAACACTGCCATTACAGTCAGGAATACTGCCCATTACTGTCACAGTTTTCCAGAAACTCCTTCATAAATCTGTAAGGTAACATGTTTCTTTCTGCCTTCCTACTGAACTATGAGCTATTTCATGTTTAAACCCAAGCCACTCTTTGTTGCCATAATAATTTCTTTCTTCTTCAACTAAAAACCAAAGTGCTTTGTACGCCCTTTGGCCAGTATTGTATGTGCCTTGATCCAACGCTACATGTATCAAGCTTTTAAAAACTAAAAAAAAAAAAAAAAAAAAAAAAAAAAAAAAAAGAGGGGGTGGGGGAAATAAAATATCCACTTTTTCATACATAATTTAACTATGAAAAATATTGGTCTTATTCATCAATAAAGTTGGAAAAAATAGTTAAAAAAAATGCCACACATCTGCAGTGCACTGATAGGAAATCCATTCAGAAGCTGCTACTACTCAGGTCATGAGCTTTACCTTTGTTCAACTTGACAGCATCACACTTGCAGAGTTTCTTTATTACTAATTACTTGGAAAACAAGTTTTCACAGCTTTGAAGTATGTTGACAATGAAAGGGAGGGCACCATGGAGTTACAACCCTCTGAGATACAATTTTTTCAACAGAAACAGCAAATAAAGAGAAAAATACTTAATATTTTGAACAGTATCTCAGACAAGAAGGAATGTATGCCAAATGCAGTTCAAGTTCAAGAACATTTTAGCAGTGCTTGGCCTGTCTTGTTTCCCTAAGAGTGGTAAAGGATGGAAGATGACAAGAAGAAACAGTGACTAACACCAAGACTGATGGTTTCAGCAGTCAGCCTGCAAACAATTCTGCCAGGGACCGTCTTAACTGCGCAGGCCCAAAACTTCCAGTAACACGCTGCTCTTTTCATGCTCATTTTCCAGATGCACCCAGGGAAGTTCCTCTCCGAACCCTCTGTGCCATGGTACGATTTCCTCAACCTCACCTTCAAAAATGCCTCCTGCAGTTCCGGAGCAGCGGAGAAGCAGAACTGGGCTTCCCTACCAACCTTACACTAATCATGTCTTCTCCTTCACGTGGAGCATTGATTGGATCCACAATGCCAAAAGTAACAGAAAGGGCCCTGTTACGCTGAACAGCTATGTGCTCAGCTCAGTGTAATGCACCAAACAAGACTGTTTTGCCCTATTTTCCCATCAG
The DNA here is from genome assembly GCA_000699545.1 of Podiceps cristatus. Lineage (NCBI taxonomy): Eukaryota > Metazoa > Chordata > Aves > Podicipediformes > Podicipedidae > Podiceps > Podiceps cristatus. Next base: position 3,245 of record JMFS01118570.1, on the reverse strand, counting down.
GTACACATCTAGGGAAGGGCCAAGACTGAGCACATGGAGCCTCATGGCGTTCTTGTGCAAAAGGCTTCCCAAGCAGTAAGTGGGAAAGAAAAACCAACACAGATGGAGATGATGGACTTGTTTTTCATCTAAGCTAGCATATAGGGACCCCTTATATCAGAGATACATTTAATGGCTGGAAGACTGCCATAGATTACTAGTTCTTTGCCATCAGCTCTCCGATAAAAAAAGTAAACAGGTTTTGCTGGATATTCAAGCTATTCACATGAAAACCTCCCTCCTAGTTGACTCCAAATTTGCATTGTGAAAAGAGTAAAATAACACTCCATCAGTACTCTCCCATGGCTCTTCTGAGGCACCTCAGCTGGGGGCAGCCTGTTAATGGTACAGACCATCTACTGCGCATCTCAGGGGATGCCATGCAAAGGTCATACGGGCTATAAAAGAATTGCCATTTGAGGAGCAGAGAAGTGCATGTAAATTCTTAAAGTATGGAGACATTTCATGTGAAATTTATGTCCTGTGAGGCAGTAGTATGGAAATCCAAAGCAACTTCAACAAGTTGACCCAGTTGTTCCTGGTTCACCTCCACCAGAGAGTGAAAACCTGGACAAGTGATTCTGTCCTCTGCAGAGAACCAGGCCAGGTTTGCAGGGAGAGCTGGTGTCCTACCTTAGAGAGCTGGTTGATGTCAATGGGAAAAATGGCAGATCCACATATAAAAGATCTTCCATAGGTTCTATAGCAACTTTTATGCAACATGAATAATATTAAGATTAATTTGGCAAGTGAAAAATTGATTTCAAACTAAGCTCTGTATTTTTTTCCTTTGGATATTTATACAAGTTTCTATTCCACTCCATGTCATGCCCGTCTCTTCAAGACACTTCTCCTTACCACAGTGCTGCAGTTACAGCATGCAATGCTCTCTAGCACCACGCGTAAATCCATTTGATTCAACAGTTATATACGTAGGCAAATCGGATTACTACATTGAGCAGTTTACTCAACACATTTATCAACATAACATTAATCCACATTAAATTTATCTCAATTTTCTAATTCCATGTTACTTCAGTGTACTGTTCACTATTTAATTGTGGAGCAAGGAGTGGAATTTTTTTCAACATTGTCTATACCTATCTGCAGAGTTAATTTAATCAGCATCCTTCATATTAAAATACTATGCCAAGTATCTTTTACATTCTTTATGATTGTCCCTTTTTATTTTTTTATTTATATTGCTGTCCTGAATTGCTCACAGTTCTGTTTTAACCTGAAAGCTGACTCCAAAAATACCCTGGTACTTTGGAAACCATATTAATTTTGCATCATCTCAGTACCTTCCAGAACTAAATTGACTTTGTTTATAAGCTATTATTTCCTAACTTTGTACAACATCCTGAAATGCAACAACTGTTGGGTTTTTTGGTTTTGGGTTTTTTTGGGGGTTTTTGTTTGTTTGTTTGTTTTGGGGGTTTGTGTGTGTGTGTGTCGGTGTTTTTTTGGTTGGGTTTTGGTTTGGTTTGGTTTTTCCCTCTGGGCTTTAACAGTACCACTATTATGGTCTTGGAACACAGTTACCATTTCTTCTGCTAATGCACTAGCTAGCATGCAAGCTATATTGTGCCAATGCTGTACATATTGAATGTAGAGCAGCAAATGCAATAAAGCAAGAGCAAAAGTAATAAAGCCTTATTTGCTATTAAAATAATTTACTGATGACATAACACACTAGAGCATGTATATACAGACTTGTCTGCTAAGTAAGAGGATGCAATTTTGTATATTGGCCTGCAGCTAATAAGATCTTCAAACGTGAGTTGGCAGATGCCATCTGCCTGGATTTATCCAAACCATATTTGTTTGGGATAGTTTTGGATGGAACTGTCATTTGCACAGATACCTTCTGCTACCAAATACCTTGACCTTGCTTACAAACCCATATATTGTCTCAGAAACACCTTGGGACTGATCTTTGTTTCATTCACTGTTTCTTTACTGATATCAGAACAACAAAAGCTTCAAGCCACCAGCCAGCACTTACCACCAGTTACTCTGTAACTGGGGAGTTTCTTCTTCCAAAGTAGCTCAGAGTGGTTTAGCCAGAAATGAAAAGCCCATTGACTGAATTCAGACATTAAAATTGTACACCTTTTTTTTTTTTTTTTTTTTCTTTCTTTGGAAATGGATTTAATTTTGGGGGTGACGGGGTAGGAGTCCCACCCTTGTTATGAAATCAGAGCCCTTTCAAACACTCTGAAGGTACAGTCATGACACAGAAAACAGATTCTGGATACAGTTGCTTAAAAGTGTTTTCTTTTGGTAAACATGCTTGCTTGATTTAATTTTAATAGTTATTTCATTGAGTCATTTCCTGCTCCTCTAAAAAATAAAATCTAGACAGAAACACAAAGTACATGGATCTCACTAAAATGGTGACAGAGCATCTAACTCAAAATAAGCATCACCTGCATTTTACCAGCACTGGGCATCAAGCAAGATACTCATTTTATGGTAGTCTTTAAGTGATGGCTGGGGAACATTTCTGCCCTAGGGGGAAACCAAAACACTTCAACAAAATGGGTGTTAAAAGAAATAACCATCCTCTGGATTATTGGTGGTCTAAGGCAATGGTGCAACAATGCACATTTTGGAAACTGAGCAAATGTCCATTGTGCGTGGACATCATAAATGTCCTACACCTGAAGCCTGCAGGCCAGGGTTGCAGAAGTGTATTACCCAACTTCAACCACTTTTCTGAGCCCCTTTGTGTTTTCTTAGAATTAAAATGTTGTGGAGTCATGGTATAAAACCCCTCAAGACTACTACAAACTACGTGAGCTGAAGACACTTTCTGAAGAAGCTGGACCTTCTAAGCTTAGCAAGAGCACTCATAAATAAGTTATAAAAATAGAAGTGTCTTAATAGGGCTAATTAAATAATCTGACTTGTTCAAGCTGGTTGATAGTATTCATATAGGCTGATACTCTGTCCTGGACAGCCCTCTTAAGTAATCAAGAAAAAGGGAGCAGATCGTAGCTAAGTGCTCGCGCGCGTTTCTCTCCCCTTGCTGAGCTTAACGAATATCTATGTATAGACACAGCTGTGGAAGGTTTAATTGTTCAAAAATCAAGGGACTGCGCAATGTTCTTTCATCATGAACTATGGGAACATCATTTACAAAAGGATGGAATTATGCACATATTATATATAATTTATCTTTTTAATTTATGAAAAATATT
>KL284711.1:9073-32974 GCA_000699545.1 Podiceps cristatus | reverse complement strand
CTGCAGGTGGATGTCCCACTAGCTTTGCAGGCTCTGGAAAAGGTCATCTGCTGCGTTGGAACGTGGCTTGGGAGCAGTGCCAGCCCGCAAGCTGGCCCTGTCCGCACGCCCCGTGCTCCACTGGTGTTCGTTTTCCCTGTTGCTTGTGGGGAAAGGTGGACTGTTTGCTCTATTTGCTGCCAGCTGCCTCCTCTGTTCAGCTGTGGTCACTATTCCTCCTCCCACCAAACACTTGAGTTTGACCTCACCCAAACAAGCAGAGGACATAAAAGATGAAAGCTACAAATCCACTCCACATTTCAACATGCAGTGTTTTCAATTGGTTTGGTTTGGGATTTTAACTGTTACCCCAGGGAAAATCTGAAACTGTTAGCTTGGTCTTAGCTATGTAGAAAACTGCACTTGTCTGCCCCTCAGTCGCTTGGACAGCCATGAAGGAGGGGTGATATCCCTTGTGACAGCACAGTTCTGTTGTTGCCCTGCTTTGGAGATACCTTTTTTTTTTAAAGGGTTGACAACCCAGAACTCCCCAAAGTCTCAGCTTGCAATAATGGCCACACATACATGGGGCATGCGGGTGGTTAAGATACCAACTTGAGCCCCACAGTGAATTTGCTCCCATCTCCAGCGAATCCTGCCGTCACCTACAGTGACGCTGGGTCACTCTCCGGTTCCTGCTGGAGAGCTGTCCTCATCTGCACCCGCTGGCCACCTTTGCCCGAGCAAAGGGACTTAATTCCCCGTCGCCCGCGTAAGTCCTCCCGGCAGCTTGTCCCATCTGGTGACAGACCACAGTGTCCAGGACGTAAATTGGGGTCTCTCCCAGTTGATGTTCAGTCTTCTCTCACCATGGCCGCTGTAGTTTCACAGTCCGGGCAAAGGCTGAGGGAACGATGGCCCCAGCACCTTCACTTCTGCCATGGCTGGAGGCCCAGAGCTATTGATCGGAGAGACTCTGCAGTGCAGGGCTAACGGTCAGCGGCCGCGGGAGGCCTTCCCAGAAAGGCGCCTTCATGGCAGTTGACACAGCCCGATGGTCTGATTACTCCCCTCCTCTCCCGGCCCTGTGCCTGGCCTTGAGCCCTCTGATCAGAGCAGTCATGTGGCAGTTTGCTAATGAGGTGACGCCCTGCACGGGCAGCACGTTGTCAGGTGGAAGAGGAAACCGAGACAGGCCGAGGGTTACGATCTTTTCTGTCCCACCAGCCATGGATAGGAACCAGAAGCAAGGAGAGAAGGTACAGTATGCCCACACTGCCACGATTAACACCCTTCGTTTCTTCCCAGCCCCACTCCTCTTTCATGCTTCAGTACTTCCCCCTTCTCTTGTTTTTAACATTCCTTCTCCAAACCTCGATCTCGTAGTTCTTGCCAAGTCCTACAAAGAGCATAGGGCATTTTCTCTGGGGGCTCAGCACCACACAGAAGCTTTGTCACCTTGCAGATTTAGCTTGCTTTCTTCTTCTCTGTGCTTAACTGCTGGGTGGAGGTGGGAGGACGGCTGTTTTCTCATTGCCTTGGAAGTCAAAGGGAATGTTCTCGCTGGCTCTGCATCCTCAGTACACTGACGATGCAAAGTCTGGAGTCCAGTGGGAGAGTGTCTGATTCAGTAGATCAATAGAGCAGGGGCGGGCAGAGGGAACTGAAAACCTCTAGACTACAATTTAAACCTCTTCAAGCTGAAGGATGTCCAACCCTGTTCACCCAAGAGGATGTTGTGATTCTTTTTGGGGAAAACTAGCAAGTTCATTTTCTGGTTAGCAGTTGGGTTTGCTCCATTTCATTCCTCTGCTCAGGGAAATGCTACGGTGCTTTCTAAGGCTTTCACTCCCACATGACCCCGTCAGATCCCAGGAGCCTGTTGGCATCACCCACAATTTCCCGAACAATTCTCCCTGTTCCCTCTCCAAAAGCTCCTGTAGTTTGGCCAGTCCCATACTGGTACAACTGGATGGAGTCCTTCAGTAACTGGGAGGTTCACCAACAAGGACTAGACATCACAGCCAGTCCTTCCCCGACCGTCGCTGGTGATGCACAATCCCTGGCCAGTCAGACAAGAGGCTTTTTAATCCTGCCCCAAACTTATCTAAATTCCGCCTTCTCAAAGCCCAAAGGGTAGTTTGATTTGGCACAAGGGTTCTGCTTAACTTTCTAGTCTTACGCTGTTGTAAGAAGTGGTGAAACAGTTTCTGACAGTACACAAGATGAGTATTTCTTTCACGACTTACTTTCTTCCCACTTACCGTGGGATGGAAGAGTTTGACTTTGTCGAACACATGGAGACTCTCAGCTGGAAGGTGCCCAGAGAGTGCGAGATGTATCATTATCCTGGCACCTTTTCCTCTGATGAGCTGAGAATCAGTATCTTGGGAGATCAAGTTTCTCTTTTGCAGCTTTTCTGGATGTCCTACAACCATCTCTAGCATGCAGTCAGTAGACGCGCGCCTTGTGTTTGCGCTTTGCCTGCTCTGCTCCCATGCTGAGACATCCGTGTGTCCTCAGAGAGGCTGGGATGGGGACTCCCAGACCCGGGTTATTTGCTACCTTGTGTACATCGGGGGGAAGTTTTGTCTCGACATTTGCTCTGTGCTTTGCAGGCCAGGCCCTACGGCCTGCTGAAGCCGACAGCATTAGGCAAGATCCCAGGCAGATTCCAACTCCATCAGGAAGCGCTGCCCCATCTGCCCGTGCCGCCGCTCCAGCAAACGCTGGACCGCTACCTGCTGGCTCTGCAGCCCATCATCAGCGAGGAGGAGCTGAACCACACGCAGGAGCTGGTGGCCGAGTTCCGCAAGCCGGGAGGCGTCGGGGAGAGGCTGCAGAAAGGCCTGGAGAGACGAGCCAAGAAAACAGAGAACTGGGTAGGTCGGGACTCTGGCCCCAGGCTGTGGTTAGGGAGGGTGGAGGTCTGATGCACACCTCTCCTATGTCCTGGCTGCACCCACTGGCACCTATGGGTTTGTGGCATCACCTTCATGACCAGTCTGCTGCTGACCTCCCTGAGCTGGGAAGGCTTGTCACCAGGACTTGGGTAAGCAGAAAAATTTACAGCAGAACAGGGGGCTGCTGACCCTGTCCGTGGCTGCTGAAGCCTCTGACCTGTTAGTGTCACACAGCTGCCCCAAGAAGTTGAAGGAAACCCTCTGCTTGAGCCCTACACCAAGACCTCCCCCTCCCCGGCCTTGCTCAGATCCCCCTCTACCCTTCCCCATGCAAAGCATAAAGCCCAAACTGTTTGCGAAGTGTGGGACAGAACTGGGGGCAGGATGCTGAGGCTGTTTGTTCAGCTGGGCTTGGGTCAAAGAGCAGCAGATGCCATGCCTGCATGTTGCCTTTCTCCGTCCCAGCTCTCAGACTGGTGGCTGAAGACAGCTTACCTGGAGTATCGCCTGCCAGTTGTGGTCCACTCCAGCCCAGGTGTGGTTTTACCTAAGCAGGATTTTTTGGATCGACAAGGTCAGCTCAGGTAAAGTCCTCTTCTGCCTTCCCCTAGGTTTCAGGTGGGCTGAGCTCTCGCTGCTGGGCAGGGAGGAGGGTGTTCAGGCTGATTGGGAAAGAGAAAAATTATCATGTGGTCTGCAAGATTGATGGCTGTGTAAGAGGGCTGTACAGATAAGGAAAGGCTGCCAGGCTGTAAGGAAACCTCTGGTTGCACCAGACTAAGGATTTCATCAAGGGGGAAAACTAGAGTCCAGCGGTCCAGGTACTAAACAGGGACTAAAAAACCCCTATGTTTTGGTCTTCGCTCTAGCACAGATCTTCATTGCAAGATGGCCAGATCGCTGGCTGGAGGCATTGGGAGGATATACCCAACATAAAGACTACGAGGCACTAAGATTGTGTGTGCAGCTAAAGGAGGTGTAAAAAGTAGCTCAGGCACGTAAGGGAGACCAACCCGAAACGCCTCTGGAGTTTGCCAGTCTCCAGGGACAGGGGAGCCTGCTGCAGCGACTGTCATCCCGTCCGTTCCGGCAGGGGACTGAGCCTGTTGTGTCATTTCCCTTCTGATTTATGGTTGGGGAAACTTAACAGTGACCAGCCTCTCCACTCCGAGCTTTTCCTTGCAATCAAACCTTGCCACGTCCTCTCTTCCTTGTGGTCTCTCTTTAATTTGTAACCACCACTACGAGCGCGGTAAATCCGCCTGCAAAACTTTAGCATTGACCTTTATGCAGTTACCTTTGCCACAGTTAACAGTCGTCACTGCCCCGGTAGATCAAAAGTACCGGGGGGGGAGCAGCGAGGCTGAGAACGAATCCTCCCTTCCGCTGGATACACCTGAGCAGGGGCGCAGAGGGTGAGCCTTACAGGCACAGCGCAGGGCTAGCCAGACATCTTTGAAAGCTCTCTCTCGTGTTACTCACTCTTAAGTTACCCAAATAGAAGATAATATTCGAGAAGCATTTGGACAACGCCCTCAGACTCGTGGTGTGAACCTTGGGGTTGTCCTGTGCAGGGACAGGAGTTGGACGTGATGATCCTCGTGGGTCCCTTCCAACTCAGGACATTCTATGATTCTCTGATAAGATCTGGAGCACTACCAGTGCCCCAGCCAGTGGAACTGAGCAGCTGCAGAAGTATCTGGGCTCCCATGTAAAACACGTTTGTGTAGTTTGAGGCTGCAGAAAGAAGTTTGACAGTGTGGCTCGGGCCTAAAGCTTCAAAAACCAGAAGGCAAGTTTAGAAAGTGGAGTTCTCCATTCCTTAATCTGGCACCATTGCTGGCTGAAAACAAGTCAACCAACCTCCCCCCTCAAGTCCTAACTCTGCTCCCAGGCTGTTTGCTCTCCGGAAAGGAACATAGGCTTCCTCACTGTTGTTTCCCAGCTGTTTTATTTCCTCAGGTTTTGCAATAAGGCTGAGAATTTTTCATTGAAAACTACTTTGCAGGATGCCTTATTTGTTTAACAGCCCTTAGGTTCTTGGAGTTACATCCTTTGATCTTTCCCAGAGATGGGTAGGCTGAGCAAATCCAGATGACACTGCCTGCACATGCCAAACGCTCGCACCACTTTAAGCCTTTGAAGCTCAACTGACTGCACCCTCTTGTCACAGTGACCTCCTGCCTCCTTCCTCCCGTGCGTGGGTGGGAGCTCCCAGGTCAGACTAGGCCAACCTGTCGCTCCCAGCTAAGCAGTTTGATGTGGCTTGTCACAGCCTCCCCTCCCTGCTGGAGCTGGCACGGGCAGCGTTTACGTTGATCCTGGTAAACCCAACACCTCAGCATCAGCGTGCAGCACGGCTGCATTTGTTTCAGATCCCTCAATGCCAGAGGAATGCTCTTACGAGTTGCATTAGCAGCAGAACATTCATTGGGTAGGAATTAAGTCAGCAGTGGTGAGTCTTGGATGCAGGGAGATACAGCTGCGTCGTGACTTGAAACTCGGGGGTGGCCCCTGGCCAGGGAAGGGCAGAAATCCCCTTTTCTTGGTGCTGTTTTAATGCTAAGCCTCAGAACTAGGATGTGATAAAATCACAACACATCAGTAAAAAATGCTGCTGCTAGAGTGTTGTTTACACATCTGGACTAAACCCTGCTTTCTTGTCCAGAGTTCCTGGGTTACAGAGTCAGGTATGTAAAAAAAGAAAGCGCTACATGGTAGGGCTATCCAGCAATCTCAAATCACGACCCGAGGGGCTCTATCAGCTAACCAGGGCTGGGCACGACAGGGGCTTGGCTGAAAGGCCGAAGGTTGTAAGGAGCAGAGAGGAGCTCTGCTCGCCCTCCTCAGCTAGTTCCTCACCCCAGACGTTCTGTGTTTAAATCGCAACTTGTTATATTTGCTGTTTTTCCAGGTTTGCTGCCAAGCTGATCGAGGGCATCCTGGATTTCAAGACCATGATTGACAAGTGAGTTAGTGACCCTCCTGACTTCTCACGTGTTCCTCTTACTGTCATAGAGAGGCTGAGCCTGATCAATAAATCTCCCTTCCAAACACAAGACAGTGCATATTTGCAAAGAGATACTGTAATCAACATCACAGCTCATTGCCAAAGTCACCACCACTGGAAAAAAAGCAGATTTACCTTTCTTTCTTCATGTTCTTTGTTTAACTTAATACTTTCCTTGGCACGTGTACGTGCTCAGACAGAGTGAGCCTGACTGACAGTCCTGTGGAGCTACATACTTTTGTTTGCCCGCAGAACAAGCTACAGCTCAGGCATCAGGAATTTGTTTCTCTCGTTTTGGGTGTCTGGTGTTTCTCATCTCCCAGCTATACGGGACGAGCTCTAGAGAAACTTGTTCCTCCCTACCCTTTTCTTCACCAACAAACCTCTGCTGAACATGCCTTATTTGTGTTCCAAAAATATGTTTACCAACACATTACCAACATCGCACCTTTACATCCAAAATCAGACAAGGCTCAGGGCCAGCCGTGAGAAGGGTAGTTGGAATATGACCACTCAAGTGATCAACTGGGTCCCAGTCTAGTTCATGAGTTGTACATAGCACATCAGATACTCACCACTCAAAATTGCAGCCAAAAACATCTTTCTGCCACTTCATGGGAAACAAAACATCTCCCAGTATATTGTGCCCTGATTCTTCTCTGCAGAGAAGTAGATCCAGAGATCTTTTTCCCCGGTGTTACAGAGAGGATGAGTGTTTTTCCCCCTCAAATGAAAGGCCAGCAAACAGGCAGTTTTTGTAGTCCCTACTAAGAAAGCAGGTAGGAATGGGGAAGGACGGCCCCTTTTTTCTACTGCCAGCACCAACATGTTTAGGTCTTGTTAGAGTGACAGTAGCTGCATTGCTGAGCCTGTGCCTGTCTTGTGTGGGGAGTGCAGGCTGCCTCACCGATACCTTTTCTCTCCCCCTTCCTCCTTGCCTTGCTGTGTCTCCAGTGAGACCCTTCCAGTGGAGTACATGGGTGGGAAGCCCCTCTGCATGAACCAGTACTACCAGATCCTCTCATCCTGCCGCATTCCCGGGCCCAAGCGGGACTCCATTGTCAACTATGCCAAAGGCAAAAAGCAGTCCCGACACATCACAGTGGTTCACAACTTCCAGGTATGGCAGCTGCTGAGCTATCCAGGTTTGTTTAGATGCAGGTGTCCCTTTCAGCTACCTGTGGTCCAGAGGAAAGGGAACAACAGAAGGTCTCTGCCCACGAGGTTTGCCTCACCAGGGGTTCGTTCTGCTCCCTTTACCCTTAGCTGGCCGACAGCTGGGATTGCTGTGCGTGAGCAACAGACTATGAGGCAGAAAACACTCTCTTCCTCTGTTTCATTTCCCTGCAACTTGGGTCTCTCAAAGCCCAGAGATCACCTCTGGAATTGGGAATTGCAAGTGGAATTGGGATAACAAACCCTACCGCCACAGCCGTGTCTCAGAAATAGAAATTCCTTGTGTGTTCTGGCCCTTGTTACCATGGTTTCTCAGCTTCTTGTATCTATGCCCTGCAAGGGAAGTTGGACTTAGGTCTCCCAGTTCTGAGCATCCTTCAAAGGTCTGCTTACAAGCTGAGTTCTTAGGTCAGATCTTACCTTCTCAAAGTGGCTGTTCCCCGTTTCTGGGGCTGGACAATAAAGATCTTCTCTCACTGTTCTGTCTCTGTCCTTGTCCGCTCTTCTCACCTTCAGTTCTTTGAGCTGGATGTTTACAACAGTGATGGAAGCCCCCTTACCACTGACCAGCTCTTCATTCAGCTGGAGAAGATATGGAACACCTCCCTCCAGACGAACAAAGAACCTATTGGGATCCTCACCACCAACCACCGAAACAGCTGGGCAAAAGCCTACAACAACCTTCTGAAAGGTCTGTAGAGCCCCTAACGTGCAAATGCTAACGAACACCACGAATGCCTGAGCTACCAACCGCACCGCTGTGCTCTGCTCAGTTCTTTCCTTTGGAAGCTTGTTCTGGACAGCTAACATAAGCTTTTCACCTCAAAGCAGCAACTTGATTTCATTGCAAAGTATTGTTATTTTTGTTTTGGAAGGTTCACAGGTGAAGTCTGAAGCTTGGTTTGTTAGGTCTGAAATCCTAGAGTTTGTTGCTTTGCAAATGGGTGGAATGTAAGAAACATGGAAAAAAAGGAGGGTGAATGCAGCATGCTTGCATCTGCAACAACCCAGCTGGCTACAATTTTAATAACTCTATACACCCCTAAATGACCAGTATTGCATTGAGGTACAATGAGAACACAAATACTGGGTCCTTCAAACCTGCTCTTTCAAATTTCAATCTCCCTCCAATTTAAATGCATGTTTTTCAACTCCCTTATTTGCTGTTCATTTCTCTCCCAGATAAAACCAACAAGGAATCCGTGCGTACGATTGAGAAGAGCATTTGCACGGTCTGCCTTGATGCGCCTATGCCACGGGTGTCTGACGACATCTACAAGAGCCGTGTGGCTGCTCAGATGCTGCATGGCGGAGGCAGTCGCTGGAACAGTGGGAACCGATGGTTCGACAAAACCCTTCAAGTAAGTGCTGATGCTCTAAAGATGCTGATGATACGGGTCTGGAGGAGATGCTTTTTCCTGAGACTACAAAGGTCTAAGAAATTCCAGAAGCCTTTTGCGGGAAAGTTTTCCTCATATCAAGAGAGTGGAGCAATAAGGGAGACATGATGCGGTGGCTGACAGTAAGAGATCCTATGGTTTCCCTTGCCGTCACCACAAGCGCTCATTCCTGCCTTGGGGACTTCTGTTTCTTTTACTGCCTCTGCCCACACTTATTCCGCGTAGCAGTTCTTTGTGTTCCTTGTAAATCAATTTTCTGCCTGCAGTGAACAGTGGAGGCAGCCCTAACTTAGGGAGGTCTGTTCCTCATTATCTCCTCCAGGCTTTTCGCTTTTCCTGTTTCTGCCATAAGCTGCCCAATGGCTTTTTGTTTTGTTTTTTCAAACATAAGCTGCCACCCCACAGCATCCCTCTGAGCTCTTCTCCGTTCAGTCTTGTCAAGAGCCTTCAACAGCAGCTGCTGTCCGAGCTTCTCCTTCATTAGTTGGTATATCCTGGCGTGCAGATAGTAGCAATGGTACTTTAAAAGATCCTTCTCATATCTGCTGAACTCTTCATGTTTTCAGCTATTCTGTTCCTACTATTTGGAACACTTCGTTGATGGGAGAAAGCTTAGCTGTTCCAGCTAATTGAAAAGGGTAAGCCAGCACATGGGGGTATTAATTACTCCTGCATTACGGGTGCATCTAAGTAAATCAAAACCATTGAACCACTCCGTGTTGCCAGGACACTGAGCACACCAATATATCGATCAGGCAAAACTGTAACAGTGCTTTCAGATCTTCTGGGCCTGCCAAAAGGCTTCTGTTGCTATTCTGCTAAATGAGACCTTTGTGTTGCCTTTCCCGTGTGCAAGGATAGGATCCCGGACCACACCGATAGAGAGCAGTTTGATACCAAGACCTCTCTGCATAGCTCCTGCTTCACGCACGGGATGTGTCTTCACCGCTGTCCTCTCATGCTTCTCTCATAGTTCATCATTGCTGAAGACGGCTCCTGTGGTCTCGTATACGAGCACGCTCCCTCAGAAGGCCCACCCATTGTCGCTCTTCTGGATCACATCGTGGAGTACACGTGAGTCCTGCCCCCTCGACTTTTCCTCAGCGCTGGAGATAGACAGGTTTTAAACCACCTGCTCCCAAGAACACGCCTCTTCACAGCTCACCCCCTAGGAATTTGTTCTGAAGGAAGGGTAGCGGTACACTAGTTAGGTTTTGCAGTTCTTGTATTCGTGGTGAGAACTGAGTGGCCGAGCTACTCTGATAAAGTTTTGCTACTGCTTCCATTCTCGGGGAATGGCACTATTCAGAGTTAACAGGATTTTTCCATGGGAGAGATGTTTCTTTTGGGCAGAAGGCACAGACCACATTTCATTCATACCCTTCAAAAACCACTGTAATGGCACCACAAGGAATTTTTCAGCCTGTGACTAGCGTCACGAGATGTTAGGGGAGATCCGTGCATTTCTACCGAGGTTCTGGGGTGCTTATCTGAGCCTCATGTTAAAAGTCTGGTTAAACGTAATCATTTCTCTATGCAGGAAGAAACCTGAGCTGGTAAGATCGCCCATGATTCCTTTGCCCATGCCCAAAAAACTGCGGTTTAACATCACTCCAGAAATCAAGAATGACATAGAGAAGGCAAAGCAGAACCTCAACATGTAAGTATGAAGCAGTAGAGAGGTCTGGTGAGTGACTGGGGGAGTGATTCACGTCCCCCTTTGGAACATGTCAGCGGTTTAAATGAGGCTTCCCCCACTGCAGCCAGGGAGTTTCTCCATTGTCTTCTTGGGTCAACAGCATCAAACCTATCTGAAAAGCACCCTAAAGCCACCTGTCAGGAATAAAGTCGAAGGTGCTGGAAAGGGGGAATTAGTGATCTGTCCCATTTTACTGAGAAAGAGCAAGGGTTTACTGGATCTAACTGGGGATACTGGAGCATAAACACACACAAGCCCATCTAACCTGGTGAAGATTTTTAGCAATGGCCGAAAAAGTGCATCTCTCTGGTGCTGCCCAAACAAATCCACGTACAATGGATCTCTCTGTCCCTGTGTAGGTCAAATCCGGATAGCCTGTTCTCTCTGAGCCTTGTGAAAGCAAATCCCTACCTTTCTGTTACAAGAACAAGCAACAGGCAAAGGAACGCTCCCTCTTTCTTTCCTTGCAGAATGGTCGAAGACCTGGATGTCAAAGTCATGGTCTTTCATCAATTTGGGAAAACCTTCCCCAAGTCAGAGAAGATAAGTCCTGATGCCTTCATCCAGCTGGCCTTGCAGCTGGCATATTACAGGTAAGACCACCAACAGGTAGCTTCTCAGCCTCTTCATCATCAGACTCAAATACATAAGCTTGATAAAGGTGGCACAAACCAGTTTCTCGCAGACTGCTATAGCCTGTTCCTAAGTCCCCTGTTTTCCCCATGCACTGGGGCTGAACGGCAGATCTCACTGGTGGCAGCTGCCAACTAACAGGTGAGATTTACCCCGCTGTGCATGTACGGTCCTAGTAAGGAAGCATCAGAGGTCAGCTGATGATGGGACTCACTCACATGAAGTCTTCCCCTTCCCTGCAGTTCCACCTCACAAGAGACCATTTCTCCCAGGGCAAACTCACTTCTGTGACTTCCTTCTCCATCTTCCAGGATGTATGGCCACACCTGCGCCACATACGAGAGCGCATCGCTAAGGATGTTCCGCCTGGGCCGCACAGACACCATCCGCTCTGCTTCTGTAGACTCCCTTAAGTTTGTGCAGTCAATGGACAGCCCTGACAAATCGGTGAGGATCTCAAAGAAGTGTAGTAAGATGACTCCACTACAGAAAAAGAGGAAAACTGCTTATTTGTTAGCTGGTTTCAGCTAAACAGAACTGCACCCAATACAACTCCGAGCTAAAACATAGCATGGAGTATATAGTTCCACACATTGGGTTTCATTTAGCTTTCCTTTTGCATGTATTGAAAGCCTGCGAAACAACACGTGGACATTCCTAATCCCACCAAAAAGTAGCATGACCCTTCTAAAAGTCTGTTTAGCTACACAAACCAAGTTCTGCTACTGATGGATAGAGAACTCCATTCAGAATGAAGTAACGCAGCCAAACAAAATTATTTAAAAATTAAATCTAGTAAATCTAAAAATTATTCTAGTATAGACACAAGGCAGAAATGCACTTCATCCTAGAGGAACAGCCAAAATGATGTTTTCTGTTCTGCAGAAAAACTTACAGACAAATTTGTGTGTTCTCAGGACCAGGAGAAAGCAGACTTGCTGAGGAGAGCTACCCAGGCCCACAGGGAATACACCGATATGGTGAGTGCGCACCCTCTATGCAGCCAGACTTGGGGTTTTACATAGCAAATGAGGGTTCTGGTGAAAGATGAGACCTTAAGAGCTTTCTCCGCTGGCACAGCGATGCGGCCGTTAGTGCTATTGCAGAGCTCTCTGATCTGACAGCGCTCTAGGCCACGGACTGAATACTTTCTCTCTAGCAAGTAGCTGAAGTGTCCCTTGTGACTGAGGTAAAGGACAGAATCGAATATGAAAATAGCTTCAGTTCTCACTGTCATTGTTGCTGATAAATACCAAAGTTGCACAAGGACCCCTGAAACCAGGAACTGTACAGTTGGTTCCACTGGTGTGTTTAATTTCACAGTCCTTACAAACAACTATTGGTCCTAAAGGCAAGATGTAGTTTCCTTCTAACTTTAAACATTCAGAGATTTTTAGAAGTGTTCTTTCTGTTAACACGATGAAATTGATAAGTTTTGCCCGCTCACCTGCTAGACAGGCTTTCACCTAGTCTTCCTTCCTTCCAGGCAATAAGGGGCAATGCAATAGACCGCCACCTCTTGGGCCTGAAGCTTCAAGCTATCGAGGACCTGGTGAGCATGCCTGAACTCTTCATGGACACAGCGTATGCGGTTGCAATGCACTTCAATCTCTCAACCAGCCAGGTAGGACTCGTCTGAGCAAAGACAGAAGTGCGCTCTCTGTTTCTTTTCATTGCCTTTCTTCTCCACAATTATTCTTCATTCTCTTCAGTTAGAAACTAATCTTCATTTGGGGACAGAAATTGTTATGCCTACTACGAACTTCATAAAGCTGCAGATCTGATCTGACAGCTGCCACAGTCCCTCTCAACCCCATAAAACACTAGCACAACCAAAGCCAAGATCACCAGAGGTGTTTGGTGTCTAAACACAAGTGACACCGAAGTTAGCTGCCAGAATAGCTTTGTGTTCATCTGTTGTTCTCTGCAGAGAACTGATACAGTTCTACTTCCTACTGATACAGTTCTACTTGTGACTTACTACAAGCTTATCTCAAGTACTCCTTTGCAAACGCATGGGAAAACACATTGCTACTAAATGGCAGAATCCAACGCGTGTGGTGGTAGGTGGGTCTGACCCAAAAGACCCTTTTCTAGAGCTTTTTAATGAGAAGGCAGTTTCTTCTACTGTTGACAGAGCCGATAGCATTTGACGGCTACGTTTCTCTCTTGGCTGGTTAGAAGTTTGTAATCACATTGTCTCCACAGGTCCCGGCAAAGACAGACTGTGTGATGTGTTTTGGTCCCGTGGTTCCAGATGGCTACGGAATTTGTTACAACCCTATGGATGAACACATCAACTTTGCAATTTCAGCATTCAACAGCTGCGCTGACACAAACGCAGCCCGCATGGCACATTATCTTGAGAAAGCACTGCTAGACATGAAGGTCTTGCTCCAGTCCACTCCCAAATCCAAACTGTAAGAGGCAAATGTGATGCAAACCCCCCAACTAAAGGGGCTAACCCCTCATGCACTGAAGTTCGCAGTTCCTCAGAAAGTGATTGAGGGGACAGCTTCCCCTGACTGGAACCTAGGAGGGCATCTACGATTTGTTTTCAGCAAGAGATTACAGAATGGTCATCCGCAGATATTAGACTCTGTGGTGAGAGGGAACACTGTCTTAAGCCAAAGTAGAACTGATCGGTCCTCTCCCATCATGCAAAGTGCGCCTTCCTGTCCTCAAAGAGGACTAAAATACGTTTTTTATGGAACTTACTATAAAGGAATACAGAAAGCACTGTCCTTACCAGTATCTAAATCCATTTGGTGAGGAAGGTAGTTCTTTCTCCAGGAAAAGCAGGGAATGTTTATTACACGATGGGACTACAGTAAGACCAAGTCTTTTTGCTGTTTTGAGTCTTCTTAAGAGCTGTGCAGCATCTTTCAAACTTGACTGAAGACTTTTCTGCTGCTCCAGCAAAAGGTCACCATTGAACTTCAGCAAGGGGAGAGAGAAGGTCTTAAGTCAGAGCAGATCCAGTCTCGTTAGAGTAGATCCACTCTTGTTAGAGTGCACTGCCCTGCGTATCCCAGGCACTCTGACCGTTACATGCTTTACAGGCCCGGGAACGTTCCCTTCCCATCGTTTTAGGATACTGGGATTTCCTTTCTGTTGCACTGACCCTATTAACAACAGAGTATCATTCGCTACAAACCAAGGTGGGTTTTGTTGTTGTTGTTGTTCTGGGCTTTTTGTTAAGCTTGCTGTCGTAGTCCTAGCCCTGGATCTTCAGGCTCAGCTTAAAGCTTTTTCCCCCACAAAGCTTCCACAAAACTTCTGACACAGGCTTTGCTGGCTTTGGCTTTATGTACCTTAACATCTGGAGAGATGAGGAGGGATTGCCTGTGCATTTAGCAGGACACTTGCCTCACTGTACCTTTCTTTGAAATTGAGGAAGAGAAACAGATGCTGACCTTCAGTTTACTGCCCCGAAGGCCACGTGCCTAGTCTTCTTCAGGGCACACACATTAACCCAACGTGGTTTACTACCCTGCTTTCAGAAACAACGTATTTGTACATAACCTGTTATGCCTCAGTTGTGGACAAGTAAGAATGTTTCTGATCAGGAACTCCAAAACATACTTCTGTTTGTGGCCCACAGAGTTCAAATCTGTTAGAGCCAAAGGAAAACCAGCTGCTGAATCACTCTTCTTTCACATCACTCTGCTTTAACAAGGCAGAAAATCTTGAAAAGTTGAGAAGACGGGGGCACTGCAGATGTTTGTGCACTGTGGCAGCCACTGCTCCTGCAGTAACAGTACAGCACCTTTTCTGCCACTTGTGGAGTTTTTTCTTACTGCAGGGTTACTCAGATTTGTGCCAGCTCTATTCTGTAAGAGAATGATCTCATGATAGTGTTTTCATGTTCAGCTGACAAACCTGAGACAGTAAAAGATTACATATAAACATTAACATACAATTGTAGCATAGGAATTTTTGTAAGCACTAATTCCAATGAATTTGTTATAATCCAGGCTCCTAACTGCACTTTTATTTAGTAAAACCGTACAGTAATGAAGAACTCTAGTGCTATTTCTGCAACAGGAATTTAGTATTCAAATACCCTTCAAGATGTGGCTGCTGGGACATCACCGTAACCACGAAGCATTAGGAGTCTGATGGCCCCTTCTGTTAACAGGGAAGTAATCTGATCATAATTGCTACTTTTCTCATCGTAGAACAGCAAGGGACATGATCAAAGTGCCTTGGTGAACACATATGAAAAAATTTGCACTAAACCTGTTTAAAGTAAAAGGAAAAAAAATCATTCTAATTTGCTTCTTGAAACACACAAGCCAACACTACTGCATTTTTTTCCTAGAAGGATGCTATTTCAAAGCTTCTATCTTATATCTAAATAAACCTTAAAAAGGAAAATTTAACTGAAACTCACCTGCACAGCCAGTGATTGTATGAACTGCCACTTTCACATCATCTACATGGATTTAGCTGATCTTTTAGAAGAATCCCGAATGGAGTGAGCTAGTCTGAAAAACCAACAGGAGCACTACAAACGTGCGAGCACACATCCCTGCTCTCTTGACTCCTCTGTATTAATTAGACCGAAAACTGCAAGAGGATACTCAGTATTATCAAGGTGTGATTGTGTATATACTACATAAAAGACCAAACCTTGCTGGAATAACATCTGGGTTTATGGAGCCTTTTACCTTGAAGAAAATACTCCTTTTGGCAAAGCAGTCCTCCCCTTCACTGAATGTTTCTGCAACCTCTGTTGCTAGGGGATGAGTTATTTTTCCCTGTCTGCAACGCCTTCAACCACTGATGCTACAGTATCACCACTTAAGTATTTGAGACTGGCCCTTTTCTACTTCTGTCTCATCAGAGGGGAAGGCTCTCAAAGAAAAGTGCCTATTAAGGATTAAGCAGAAGTACGCGCTGCTGTGACTGTATCTGAGAAGATGGGATTGATCAATTCTGGATATCCCACAAGCTTCAGCGGAGTACAGCTGGCAGAAGCAGACTTCCACACTGAAAGAGATACAAGATTCATAAACCAGTTAATGCATCCTTAATGATACACGGAGCTGAAATTCAGATGAATGAAGCCTATTTTTGAAGTGCTTGAAAGGACGCCAAAATCATTACAAGGTTTTTCCTTTAAAAAGTCTTTTCTTATTGTACAAGTTCTAAAATGTGATGTCCGTCTGATTAACACCTTGATTTTTTTTCAGTGTCAACTTACTGAATACTATTATCCTCCCTGTTTCTGATTGTTTTAGCGGGAGATGTCCATTGTCTTAAAGGCACATTAAGTACGAGAAACTTAAGTTCCAGAAAGACTATCGATTTGGAACAAATATTTTAAGAAATGCATAGACTGAAAATATTCAGACAACTCTTGGGGTATGAGTGCAATTTATGACACAGCCTGGTAGTGTTGCATGCTTCGCTGGTTAGCTGTGTTAAATACTGTTTCGGTAGCGTAATCCATGTCATGCAAAGTTTTGAAATGTTCTTTGAATAAACTGAAACACAATAAACAGATAAGAGCTACAAAAAGGCTTAAATCTCTTTAGACATTGCAGAAGTGATGTAACTACCCTTATGGGACAATGTTTGTGTGGGGACAGCAAGAACAGTGAACCACAGCATTCTGTCACCTTCCTTTTATTGTCTTAGTATCTCCATCCAGCCCCCCTGAGTACAGGGGAGGAATAGAAAGCATCTGCTTGCAAAGCCACATATTCCAAAGAAAATATTTCATTTCAGAAAACTAGTGGCAGGAGACTTCATACAAGTGTAGGATAATAAGGCAGAGCTCAAATCTTTTTCCTGCACAGCACCATTTAGTTAATAAAATCCATGGGATCACTAAGGAATTTCTACTAGATCAAGTATTGCAAAGATTTCTGGAAAGGTACAGCAAAAGTAGGCAGAAGATGCAGATTACAAACAACTCACAGAGAACAGAGGAGAGTTTATTACAGTGTCTTACAAGAGCTCTTCTTCCTCTCCCTTACTCCTAGGAATTACTGTAGGAAGCCTGGGTTTGAAGGCAACGTGAAGTGGAACAGCGTTTCACACTACACTGCTCTCCCCGGGGAGATGAAACCTCTCTCCTATGCTCTAGTTCGCAACGGGTGGTTCCACACAGTTTTCCAGCCCTCTGTCACAGGGGTTAAGAGAGGCTAGGGAAGTGCCAGCCACCCTTGAAACATCCCACTCTTTCAGCCTTGTCCTTAGCGAAGAGAGTTGTGATCTCCCTTCTGGCTTTGTAAGTTAACTTACAAGAGGCAAAGAGAATGGTTTTGCAAGACGTGATTAGTCCCAGCTTTCAAACTGAAATATATGGTACCACCGTGGCATGTGGCCTATCTGATGTCCTGACTCATTTTGATAGAGCTGTTCTAGGTGAGATCAGGTGTCCTTGTGAAAGCTGCAAGATGCCTCTTTGTTCTGATGCAGCTTCGAAGCAGATCCAGTGCTCAGGTCCTTCGGATGTTAAGAGGATTGCTCGTATTATGCAAATACTAAACAGTTCTTAAAAAAATTATATATATTTGCTGTATCAACTGAAAACATTAAGTTTACTACCCACAGCTACTTAAACACAGAAATTTAAACAGCCTTCATTCCTGATCCAGACCAGGATCACCGCTTTCTGCAGTTAACACTCTGGTTGTCCAACAGTTTTTCTACAGCAGCTCCCATTCCATACAAACACACAGACTCCTACAGCAACAGGCACAGATGAAAACTTAAAAAAAAAATCCCAAAATAATCAAGATGAACAGAAACACATCTCACTTCAAGCAGCTTTATAATGCAGGAGTCTGATTAAAGTGGAGATAGTGAAACAGGCAGCAAGACTGAGATGTGACAGTCATTTTACCTCTGCTGACATGACTGCATCGAAGGCACACCGATGACCTTTGAGCCAGTTCAGAAGCTGTCCTTTATCTGTGAAAGTTCAAGTCAGTTGTGCTTTGAATAAATACTTCTCCATAGTTACACTTGAACTGCTGCATTATATACTAGAAATACAGAAAGTGTCCATGCACAGCCCTGAAGCACGTTGAGGATAGCCCTTGCCAGGTTAACTCATGGATCACAGCAGTTGGAGGCACCACCAGCACGCACGGACGGCAGGCACACTCCCACAGAGACACGGCATCCAGAGAGCTGACTGGCCAAACGAAGAGGCGGAATGGAAGAAGGATGGAAAGCAAAACTTGCTTGGAGGAGTTCGGCATTCAAGGTTACTACTGCAGAACCCCGGCCAAGCCACTGTAATAACTGGTAGGAGTCTCTGCTGGGTTAAGCTCAGCACTTGAGTTCATGGTTGGATTCTAACAGGACTCTTCGAGAAGTAATTCAGACAGCAGCTGAGCTAGTTATTAGCCATTCGCCTTGTTATTCATTTATGGTTGTCACTTTGTTCATTCTTAAATATCCCTCCCTTAAGTTTTAACAGAAAAAAAAAAAATCCAGTGCTTAAGACAAAGACTAGCAACTGAATTTTGTAAGGCTTTGGGCTGAGTCTTACTGGAGCACAGCACTGCTTATAACCAATGGGCTTTCTAGTGCCATTGGTAGCACGCTCAGTACAACAGACGCTGTACAGATCACAGCAACCCTGAGGTAATAAAAGTGTAAAGGAAGAGATGGAATAAACGTGAGATATGTATGATATCTTGCCACCTAGAAGAGATTCTGAGAAAGACACTCTTGCTAATTACACAACAGGAGCAGCAGTGGAAAAAACAAAATAGTATATTTCAGTTTTTCCTTTGTTTTACACACACACTCCCCTAAATGGTATCCATGCAGGCTTCCCTGCAGAACCATCACTAGTGTTAAAAATCAGATCTTCAGTCTTTCTTTCCATCTGTACAAAGTGCAGTTGGAATTGATTTTGATCTCCCAAACTGGCTGCAGAAAAGAAAGGAAGCCTTCCTCTCCATTCTGCCTAAATCGCCCCATCCTAGTTCCCCTCCCTCCTAAGAAGTTTTTAAAAATCAAAAGCCCTAATTAAACATCATCAACTTGAGATTAGTTTTGTCATCTTCTTCCAAAAAGAAACAAAACACACAATCAATGTCTCACCCACCCCAAAAACAATAGTTCCATTTAAAAAAATAAATAAATAGTGTGTATATTTCATGCTGAAAAAAAAAAAAAAGTCACAGAAAGGATTTGTTTTTGGTTTTCCCTCCCCCGAACACGACACCAGGCATTTTCTCCCCCCTCCCCTGACGTAGACATGATGGTACATTCCAACCGGCAATGTGCATCTGTGTTGAAAATGAGTTTCTACTCCTGCACGGTCCCACATGCATCAGGGAGCATCCAGCTAGCTGCTAAAGCAGAGCAAAGGCTTTCAGGTTTTGGGTCCCTGCCTGGTCCTTTGGTCCATCTGTTAAAAGGCTCCTTGCTGCTCCCAGGTCTCTGCTCTTGTCTGTCTCCGTTAAAACGTGCACTCTGGTCCCCACACTTCCCCAGTCATTGGAGCTTCGTCCCCAGCTTGCGCTGTCTGTTTCTGCAACGGCAACACAGAGGGCAGGGTGAGAGAGGCGGCCCCAACCCTACCGCAGGGTATTGTGGCAAACCAGTGGGCGAGATCGGAGGATTGAAGTAAGGCTCTGCTTAACGCCACGCAAAAATAAAGCTGCCCCACCATACTCTAAAAGGAGACGAGACCCCCCCACTCTTTACAGTCCCCGAACATCCACCATGCCTTAAATGCGCATGAGCTCATAGGTGGGTGCAAGATTATAAGCACTCGCTTGCAAAAAACATGGGCCAGGGAGCTGAAATACTATTTAAATGAAAGAGTCTTTAATCTCACACTCCAACCTTCCAGATGGAATAGTGAACCTGCAATTTGGTATTTATTTACTCTGCAGCATTCTACCCACAGTAGCTATCTACATATTGGAAAATTAGTTAATAACTACATCTGACAAGTCAAACCAGCCACAGCTCCTCCACCCCACGATATCGCTTACCTTGCCTCTGCTCTCGTGACTGTGTATTCAAACCACAGGATGTTGGGAATGAGGCTGGTATCTCGGATTAAAAAGAACTCTGAAATTGGCCTGAAAACAAACAAGGTGGTGGAAAGGGGGAAATAATTAGACTTTATCAAAACTGTGGCGGAGAAAAAAAAAAAAAGGTAGGAAAATAAAAAAAGGTACAAAAACTGCTCTAGACTTAATACTATTCTAATACCCTTCAGGCTGGGAAAAGGGCTCCTTGTTACATTTAATCAAAAAACCTCCTTTTTACTTTTCTTATACAATGTTTCCAGACTATATTACATTTAAATGGCTTTGCCATTTCACTAGGTCATTAGACATTCATTAGGAAAGGTCTGTTCTGCTTGAAAAGCTTCCCCAGCACTCTGCCGCGCCTCAGAACGTCAGCAGGGCTTTACAGTAACAGCTTCTTAAACTTCCTCTCCCCCCTACCCCTATCAGGCAAGGGTATATGATCCTTTGTAAACGCACGCACAAGAGACCATGGGGGAACAAGCAGGGGACATAGCCGCACAGCAGTCAGTACGCACACCGAACAGAACCCAGGAATTCCCACTTCTAACATCTGTAACTTAGCTCGCAGAAGTTTGAGCCCATTCACAGTCAGGGCTTGCACAGCTACAACTAATATTTTAGAGACTGAAGCATCTTTATGTTTGTTTCGCTTCAGATGCAAGGTACGATTTTTACACTGATTGATGAGGAAAATTTTCTTTTGCCAGGGAATTCTGCTACACCGGTGTTACCAGCTCATTACAAGCGACTCACTTAATGAGCAACACAGCAACCCACAGAATGCAGACGTGCAGGCGTAAAACCTCCACAAAACAGAAAGACTCACCATGCAGCTATCCTTGGGAAGAGAGGAGTTAATATCTCTTGTGTGAAGGCAAACCAGGCTATGGCCATAATGCTTCCTGCCACACCTCCATATAAGACTTGGCTCCAGGTGTGGTAAAGCAAATAAACCCTGCAGTGGAAGAGAAGAGTCACCAGACAGGCTTTAAAACAAGAGGAGCCATGACTCAAGGGCTGAAGTTTCACTGGACCCTCCGACATCCCAAACAAGTTATCTTCCAGATGCTGAAAGTGGCTATCTTACTTTTTATCCTTAAAAAGCTGGCAAAAAGAAGGGGGGGAAAAACTCGGAAGAACGATCTTCCCTGCTACAGCAGTTTCAGCGTAGAGCACTTTTAGTTTGAGCTTAACCTGATAACCCTCCACATTCTTCTTCGTATCTTTGGATTAGCTGAGGAACTATTACTGTTGGTTCCCACAAGAGACTTTTCCAAAGCCAGTAACAGGGCAAGTCCCCTCCAAGCCACCAAAGCTCGGGCTTACAGGCTTTTAAGAACATAGACGGCATTTTTGTTACAATAATGCAGGAAGGCTGCATTACCACAGCGTGCTTACTGTGACTGCAGCGTTCAGAAATCTGTATTAACGGTCTGTTAAGTTATCACACAAACTACATCAGTCACATTCAAAATTCTTTTCACTCATATATCATAAAGGCATTAAGGTCATCTTATCGGCCCTCTGCCTACCAGAGGCCACTGGATTTCCTCAAATTAATTTTTATTTGAATTAGACCATATCTCTCTTACAAAATTGTGCTGCCAGATTGTTAAAAATAGCTGGTAATAAGGAATAAGCTGTAGTGTACAGTCAACTGTGCCAACGGGTAATTACTTTCCTGTGGAAAACATGGCCTTATTTCTAGCCTGAATTTGTCTGGTTTCCAATCACCGGAGCTCATTTTATATATATATATATATATATGTGTGTGTGTGTGTGTGTGTATGGGGTTTTTTGGTTGGTTTGGTTTTTTGAGTTTTTTTTATTTTGGGTTTTGGGTTTTTTTGTTTTAATCTACTAAAGGGAAAAAATCATTATCAAAGTTCCATTTTCTTTTTTCATCATAATACAACTAAATCTTGCAAGTCAAACATCTATGAGTGTTTTTATTAACTAAAGCTCAAGCAAAACAATCAGACTGATCAACTGTAGCAATCCACATGCTGCAGAGGCTGGTGTGCCAAGGCATGGTGCAATGCTTTCATGATTAGTGCTGGCAAGAGGACAAGGCAGTGAGGCTAGAGCATGGCAATGGAGCCGATGGGGATTTGGTATAAGCTCAACTGATCCTGGGTTTTAAAAACGCTTCTGTGAAGTGCCAGACGTGTAGCGCCTTTGCTTGCTTATTTGACGGGGCTCATGGCAACACAGCAACTTCCGCAAAGCTTGTACGATGCAGTCATCGAGAATTAGATCAGAAATGCAGGATAAGGAATGACAGGTCTGCTGGCTGGTAAAGGCCAAAAGACCGTATGAGAGCGTAAGACAAACAGTTGCTCCATACCTACTATATGAGACTAGCAAAGCCACTGTGACGAGGCAGATGGACAGCACATGTCGCCATAGTAAATCCAGAAACCTTGCATTGTTTGTTTGGTGCATTCTGAAAGAGATGGAGAGCCATTAGCACAGTGGCAGGGAGCTGAGCAGTCCTTATCTCTGTTCTCACTATCTCTGAAACCCTAGGAAAGCTCTAATCCAGTGGGGTCATGGGCAGCTCGATACCATCCCAGCAGCAGTCTGTCCCACTGGCAGCAGTTAAAGAGAAGCGAGAAAGCCGTACTTCTCTCTCTCCAGCTGTTAACAGGGATCGCTGTGATGGAAGGCAGAATGCTCACAATTACTGCAACTGATGTGAAAGGCACATGCTGAGCATATGCAACAGGGAGCCAAGACATCAGAGTTCATCCATCATCCACAAAGCTAGGAGGAACTGTGAGTTTTGTCCTCCGCCACACGTGGAGCCACAAGACAGAGCCATGCCCCAGCGAATGTTTCAGAAAAGCACAGCACAGCGTATCAAACCAGTACTTGGTAAGGGAGATGAACTAAAAGGTCATGCAAGTGGGCAACAGGTATTACCTAAAAGATTGCAGACAACCCCACTGACAAAACCGAGTAGACACATGAGAAAGCAGCTCTTCTTTCCTCCTCCCTATTCCCTCCCCTCTTCCCTCACACTGGTGGATCATCATGGCTTATTAAAAGCAAACCAGGAGACCTGTACCCAGAGAGGCACAGGAGGCCCACCCGAGCCCTTCAGTTTTCAGCAATGGTAACTGCAGTCCTACATTCAGATCGAGACAGACATGCTTCATCCACCCTAGCCACAGAAAATTGTGCGGGTCCTCAGATTTCATTCCATTACGCCACTTAAGTGGCACACACCAAGGGAGCCATCTATTTGGGGTGTGTCAACATATTAACAGCCAAAACCTGACATTGAATTTTTACCTTAAATAAAGGAACAGAAAGGAATAGACAGAGAAAAACCACATGAATTGGGAGTGGCTGGACGGCATCCCATATTTTGTGGTCACTGTTGAATGGGCTTCTGGGAAGAGAAGAAGAAAGAGTATGGTCAAGGTCTACTCTGTACATAGCAGCTGGAACGCTCCAGAAGTGAAGCCAGACCACTCTGCTGGAGTGTGTGCACATGAGTTCACAGGACACGTCTCTGCTCAGATGGCTCTGCCAGCCTTCTTACACCCAGACATCCAAAGCCAACATGAGGCAAAGGGTTAAATACCCTCTAACCCCCCACAGTTAGCATTCCGCTCAAAAATCAACCAACACCATGACACCAATGGGCCATACCGTACCTTCGCAGGGCCGAGGCTCCCGGATTACATTTTTTATTAACCAGTTCACTCCCTCGTTGAACGCCAGCCCTCCCAAGAAAGAGATCTGTGAAGGCAAGACAACCGTGTCATCCTATCTAAAAGATCATCTACTTACCAGGCTCGCTCTGTTGACAAAACCCCAAGCCGTATGTTTCTAATTTTCTTTATTGACAAGAGTTAAAACCAACGACTTCAACATTGTCTGCTTGAGGAAGAAAAGCATTTCTTTTTCAGCCCACTTTGTGTATTTGGCAACACGTTGTGTATATGCAGCTTTTCAGCAGACAACACACAGAAAGAGACAAAAATTACACCATATAGCAATTATGTCAGCATACTTCCACCAGCAAGTGTAGAAAGTGACATTTTTTAGCAGGGCATGTTTTAAGGGATTG
>KL284709.1:826-13239 GCA_000699545.1 Podiceps cristatus | reverse complement strand
GTGCTCGGGCTGGGGGGAGGAGCACGAACCGCGCTGCTGGGAGCCGCCGGGGACACCGTCCCTGTGCAGATGGAGGTGCGCGGCGGTGTGGGTGGGTGTTTAAGGGGCTGGGGAGCCGCGACCTGTTCGTTATTTACGTTACAACTGCAGAATCCTAAGGATTTTACGAGCCTTGCAAGTATTTGTATGTTACTGTAAACCTTCCTGCGACTGCATACTGATGCTGTCGTCTCCTGTCTTTGCATTGCTCTGCAGTGAATTGGGTATGTAGGTCAGATTCTGCCAGATATTTTTGTCGGGGGAAAAAAGTGAATGTTAGATTATTTTTTCCCTTACGGCTTTTGAGGTGCATTGCAGCACCCACGAATTTTGGTTTTATTTCTGTCATCCTCTCTTGTTTCGTAAATCTGGTTTTAGTTTTTGGCTGTGGAATTACTGAAGATCAAAGCATTAAATAAGCTGAGCATTTCTAAGCTGTATTGTATCGTGAAGCGTCCACTTAGAGGGTGGTAAAAGATAATAGAAGCTTGACTTGAAGTAAAGGGGATTTCTAGTCCATGCAGAAAATGTTTCTCAGCTATAACATCTATTTTCTTTAAACAATACAGCACATTGCAGAGTGTAAGGGGCCTTCAGAAATGTGTTGCCGTGTATATGGCCAAGACGTAGTATTTGCAGAATGAATGTCTACATGCTTGTCTTGCACCACATCTTGGATTTTATTGTGCATAGCACTTATTAAGAGAACACCCTAGAAAGTGTTATTTCCTATGGAATTCCCTTATGAACAGTTCTAAGGAAATGGGCAGTGATGGATTAGTAGTTATGCTACATTGAAAAACCTTAAACCTTAGAAGAATTTTCTTCTTTGTTTCTCCATGCCCCCCCCGCCCCCCCCCCGCTAAACCCTTCACTGTCATTTGAAAATTACAAATACTGAATGAGGAAATTTTACTTCCACGTATGTCTTTGCTTACAGTGGCTTTTAAAATAACTGTTTTCCCCGGAAATATATTAAAAAATGAGAACTTGCAGTAATTCCTGTTTTCTTTACGCTTTGTGTTCCATTCTGATTGCTACAAAAATGCATTGAACCTTAATACTGATTCAGACAATGAGGCTGTATAGAATTATTTTTTTTTTTCCACAAGGCTTTGTTGTATTTTGATAAAGCTGAATAGCAAGGTAATGTTTGTTAAATTGACTTATTGCTGGAGAAAAATCTGTGTACAGTTTGTCTTGATGAACTCTCTGTCAGTGGTTTATCTGACACTAATGGAAGACTACAGTGACGAAAACAGATGTTTCTGAATTGCTTGTCTCGGCTTGCTGAGATTTCTAAACTGTCAGAGGAAACTTTTCCTAAAATAGCTGTGGCATTTGGTAATCTGGAGAGCTTTTATAGTATACGTGAGTAGGCAGGTATCTGTGACAGGTAGAATTTATTAACGTAGTGTAACAAGAATATTATTGTGTTGTTTAATATCATGGTAGGGAAGTTTGATTTTGTTGTGTTGTTGGTTTTTTTTCTATATGTTGATAAAACTAGGTAATTTATGATAAAAATAAATAACATTTCAAATTTGGTCATAGACTCAGTGATTCTTTGCTGTGGTTCTTAGGAAAGCTAATCAGTGCTCAGTCTTGGGGAATTTAAAGCCCATTGAGGCTGCATGCAGAAGACTTACTGTTTTATTATAAGGCTACAGTTTTCTTCTGGAGAAAGCAAGCTAGTTGGTCATGCTGTAAATTTAATTCACATTTATAGTTCTTATGCATTTTTTTCTTAGAGTTTCCTGAAATACAGTATTAATATTTAGGTACAAATCAGAAGTATTATTTTTTAAAACCTTGTTATTAATAAGTATTTACGGAGAACTTCTTGAAAAAAGCTTTTGCATATTAGCAATCTTAAGTTTCATTTTTTTCTTTCATCTATATTATCTTTACTGCAGGCTATCTTTTTATATCAGCAAACTAAGTCAAAAGTAATAACATGTAATTTATTTTTGTGACATTGTTCAGTGACTCTTTAACTGAACATTCTCTGAGATCAAAATATTTTTTTCTTATAAAATGCAACCTGAGAATGATAGAGTGATCTTCTTCATTGATTCCCCGTCTCCCACCAAATGCACAGCCAAAGGTGTTCTGATCTATCGAGAGGTGCATGTTTGGTCTGGACTAAAGAATGTATTTTCTAACAATTTCCTTTTAGGTCTTTGCTGTAACGTTATCCTCTGTTCAGACTAATATATGGAGAAAAATAAATGAATTACGAAAATGGGGCTGATCAGTGTAGTTAAGTACATCTTGTTACTTTTGCTGAGCTTATTTTCATATATATGACTAATATATGTATATTGTGTAGTGACTCTACCTAGGTTTATCTAATTAGCAAACAATCAAGTTTACTACTCTTAAAGTTTAGTTTCTAAATTTAAGCTTTTAAAATTCTGAAGTGGAACTGACAAAGTATTAATAAAAATAATTTTAAAAAAATCAGTGAATTCTGTTAACCACACTAATTTCTTTGTGGGGGGAAAAATATTTTTTAAAAAAGAATAAATACTGTGTTTGCTGTTTTAATATTCTGGTATTTTGTAGTGCTAAGGAACAGGTCAATATAGATCATGCATACTATAATTTAGCATATCTTGCAAAATAACATTGTAAACATATAATTGGACAGTGGGAACGTGTTCAGAATGCAGGGCATTAGTTGTGATTCTCATTTCTGGATCTTATGAGATCTTGATTTTAGTAATATAAAAATAATGACAGATGCAGCTTATGGCTCTGTTAACCTAATTTCTTAGACTAAACATGCTTGCTTGCCATTTTTTTTGGTGATGTTTTTAATATACGCACCTCAAGTGTATTTTTGGAGAAGCTGCAGAAGGTTTGGTGACAATGAGTGAAGGAAAGATGAGAGTTCCCTGTATAGGATATTGCACTGATTTCCATCTGTGGGAACCGCTGCTCTAGAGACACTTGACCCACAAATACACATATGGCATAGTTTAGAGCCCAGCTTAATGAGATCATTTGAAGTTGGACTGACTTGAGCAAGGCCAAAGCAGGGGTATCTGCAGTGGGCTTTAAAAACTGAGATTTGGGAATTGGCAATGTAGGGAGGCCTTTAGAGACATGACTCTGTCCATTTGCGAAGTCTTTTACTTATGTTTACTTCTATATCTCAAATTATTGCATATTTTTTAAATTATACCAGCAAATTGTAATTTAGTTTTTCACATGAGAGGAAAATAATTTTCTTTCGGTTATTTTTTTCTTTGCTGTAGCTTTGTTTTCAGCCGTTTTTTCTTTGAGTCCTTCACTATTTTTTCCTCACTTGCTTCTCTTTCTGTATTTCCCTCCAATCATTTGTTCACCTCTTTGGATTATCTGCGGTAGTAAAAGATGCTGCTTTTGTGTTCTCAGGATGTTTTGTGCACAGTAACAGTTTGACAACAGTAATGTAATAAAATTCAAATGTTTCAGGTGTTGATGTTGCAAAGACTGTACTTTGAAGCTCAGGTATCATAACACTGATAACAGTTCTCATTTGAATAAATTAATAAGTTATAGATGTGTAAGAAGGGAAGGGATTTCATAAGATCGATCCCTACTTTGAGGCACAAGCAAATGCACTGAAATTATGTCTGACAGACATTTGTCTGATCTGTTCTTAAAAACCTCAAAAGAGGGGAATACCACACCTCTTCACAGGTCTATTTATAGCTAGTACATAACTATCATAGTTAGGAGGCTTTTCTTAATATTTAACTGAAGTCTCTGTCTTGGTTCTAGTTAAGCCAGTTAGTTCTTGTCCAACTATTATTACTCATGCGGGACTGTACTCATTCTGTACTCTGCACCAACTGTTTGCATACATGTAGACTGTTCTCCTGTCTCATTTCATACTTCTCTTTGCTAAACTGTGCAAACAGACCTTTTCTTTGCAGGTCATGTTTTCTCATGATTTTTTTGTTGTTAACTTTCACTGGACTCTCTGTAATTTGTCTGTACCTTTTTCAGAGTTCCCCAGGCAAAGTCTTACAGCAGCAGAATAATTAACTTACTGTATAAGCTGCAGCAGAAGTAACATGACAGCCTTATTTAAAATGTCATCCTAGGGCATGTGTGCACATGTATGGTTGTCTTTTTTGTTTGTTTTGTTTTTTTAATTATTATTTGGTTTTGTTTGGTTGGTTGTTTTCCAACAACGTCAGGTTCTTGGCTTCTTAATTTGTTAACACAGGAGCTTGTATTAATGTTTGTTGTATCAGGTATTTCATTCTTCATCTATATGTTTGAGTTATCTTTCTGAAGAATAGAATCTTATACTGTATTGAATTCAGTCTTTATGTCAGGTTAGTTTTCTTCTATTAAGCGTTTCTAGACTTGACAGGATCACTGTTCAATAAATTATTTGATGGGAAAGTATGCAGTTTCTGCTCTTCCACATCTATTTCCCAGCACATGCGGTCCCTGTGGCTTGTGAGCATAAGGCTGCTCTAGAACAGGAAACCTGATTGAGAACAAATTCTCCTGGGGTTAGATGCAGCTTCTGTTGGCAAAAATGTGTCTTTACCACTTTTTCATACATGTTCTGTCTTTGAAGTTAGTTGTATTCCTAAAATAACTTTTCTCAGTGTAACTACCTGAACAAGCCTTTTGCCATTTTGAGATGTCTTACACTCCAGTGACATAGTAGAAGAAATTTTTATCCTATAAGCGTGCTTTATTGGAAGAATTGCAGAGCCAGCTATGAAACAGATGTGTTCAATATGTTCCCTGGCTTTACTCCATTTTATCTGACTTGTCTAAATGATTTTATCCATAGTTTTTGAGGCTAGATTACAGATGGGACAAGTTTTGTGATTCTTTCAGCACTGCTGTCTTCACAAAAAATGAAACAGATACTGATGATTATTAAGGAAGGCCTTTAGTTTCTTGCAGGAACTATTAAAGTAGTCAGTGTTGATTACCTCTTACCTATCCACAAGATTATCTTAAAATAATTTTGACAAGAATACTGTAAATGCCAACAGTTTGAATGCCACGTTACCAAAATGATAACAATGAGAACTGTAGTCTCACCTTGGAACAAAGACTTGAAAATTAGAAAACAGCTGGATCAAGCTGCTGTTTAGATTAAAAACCAACCAAAGAAAAAATAAAAAAAACCCAAACAAAACCAAACAAAAGACACACCCCCCAAAAAAATACTGACACAAGCAATAATTAAACTAAAGAAAGATGTTCTATTGAAGAACATGAGAATGGTCATCCTAAATATTTATTTTTTTTTTTTGAATCTGAATGCTGAAAACTGATTAGTAAGGCTCAACCAGTATTTAGTTCTTGCTTTTTCCCCACTGGCTATGTGTATTTTTAATAGTACTACAATTATTGTAACTTCAGCATGATGAAAAAAAAAAAAAAAAAAAAGGAATGGCAAACCTTCAAGTACTGTTTTGTTTTTTCTGTTATTGGTGATAAATTAATGGGTAGAAAGTAGTAGTTAGAAAAGGGTTTCTTGTGCTATTGGTACCGGTAAGCGCAGTAACTTCTGGCAGGGATGAGGTGGATTGTGGAGTGAATGACGTTTGAAGATGCTGCAGCAGCAAGATCCTTTAGAGAATATCTATTAAGGCTCTGTGTCTGTGATATTGGCATTATCATGAATACCAAATAACACGTTCAAATTAAAATTTGAATGTTTTTGGTGAAGCATATGACAAGTTTTGGGTAAAATCTTGATTTGTAATGAAATTGGAACAAGATAATCTAATAATCTTCCTCCAGAGGTAAGCATGAATGAATGCTTACAGAAGAGTGAGAACAGGGCAAGCATATATAATACTTAGCTTCAATATTCTTTCAATCCCTAACTATTTTCAGTAAAAGTCTGTTCTAAATCTGATCTGGTTTTTGTGTAGCTAATAAGCTTTGGGTTTTTATCCTCAAACTTGGCCAGTCCTTTTAGCTGCATGCAAAAAAAAAAAAAAAAAAAAAATCTCTGGCATCCAAATATCCTTTGGTAAGAAATTCTACAGGTATCTATTTGTTATGTTAAAACCTATCTTCTTTTTTTTTTTTTTTTTTTTTCTTTTAACTTAGCTTGTGCTGGTTTCCTTTGGTGCCACATTTCTTTTAAAAGAGAGTGAACCATCCATATGTCTAATATAACAATCCATCTCTGTTCTTCGTATGATTTTGTAGGCCTTCATTGCTTTCTCCTTCCACCTGAATATTTCTGAAACGGAAGAGTCCTACTTGCCTGTTTGTTTGCCCTTTGTGGAAGCCATTCTGTGCCTTTGATTGTACCTTTTGCTCTTCTCAGAAACCAGTGTATTCTGCTACATCCTCTTCTGGAGCTGAAGGCCCTAGAACTGCTAGTGATATTCAGGATGTGGGCAGACAGTGATCTGTTTTGGACTGGTTTCTTTGATAATAATTCCTAACACTGGCTTTCATTTCTGAATATTGGCAGTATTCAGTGCAAAGCCCATTGGTTTGTTACATGCGAAGCTGGAGCTGCTTCTCTCCCTCTGCCCCCCAACTTGCATCACTTCCAGTCATCTGAGCTGGGTATCATCTGCTTTATTGCTCAGTCCTCTAGTCTGATAAAGACCTCTTCCTCCTCTGCTGTAGTCAGCCCTTTCCTTGTTCTCCTGAATAACATAGTATTGGTAGGCACAGTAGTGTCAGCAAACTTTTCACCTTGCTCCTGTTTCCTGGATAATTTAGAATATGTTGAACAACCCAGACTCTTGTCTGGTATCCTTCCTTGTGAGAACACCAGCTATGTCTGTTCCACGTTTTCTATATTTTAACTGATCTCTTCATGCAAGTCTGTCTTTTTTTTTTTTTTTTTTTTTTTTTTTTCCTTATGCTGTGACTGCAAGTAAGCCTTTGGTGAGATTTTTCCAGCACTGGAAAGTAAACCATGATAATGACTGAGTTCAGCTCTTTTTACACATTTTCAGAGTGTACTGAGAGATTTGAAAGTGAAGTTTCCATTTTTGGAATAGCCATATCTACTCTGCTCTATCATAATTATTCACAAGTCCATTATTTCTGGTTTATTTGTAATAGGTGTCAACTGTTTATAGTTCCCTAGAATCCCTGCATTACAGATGCCATCTTTTAAAAGAAGATCCAAATCCATGCAGTGGCCAAGAGGGTTGGTTCTAACATAAGTATTCTTGGTATTGGTACTGTAGAAGTGTGAGATAAGTTAGATAGGCTGATAGTTAATTCAAACATTAAAATAAATCTTTTCAGCTGGATCATCTGCTCTAGATCTCCTGCTTGTTACTGAGGTTCAGCTGGAAAGCAGCAGTAACTGTAGACAAGGAGGACTGCTTCCTTCACAGAAATGCAACCTTAGCAGTGAAGCTGTAGCCTTAAAGATGATGATTACATGTGGGCAGGTACATAGTAATCCTTCCCCTAGAACTTGTGTCTGTAGTTTGCCTTATTAGCTGTATTTATGAGGGGTCTTACATTTTTATCACTTATGGGAAAGGTATAATTGTTACAGATGTTACTGTGATGACTGGGTACCCACTGGCGAAGGGATGTACTATGGGAGAACCTAAGGAAACCTTATGAGGATACATGTCTTCATGTCTTTGTATTTGATTTTTTTTTTTTTTGACAAAGCTAAGTTTTTATGTTACAGTTTGGTTTAAATGTTGTTATGAGGGATTGAGTTGAATTGGGTGGGTTTTTTTCTTGTTGGCAGGAAACTAAAGATAGTTACCAAAGCACAAAGCGAAAAGGAGCTTGTGTACTTGAAGGCTAAGCAGTATCTTAATGTGTGGGCCTATGTGAGTCATGCAGTTTAAAAAAAAAGTGCTTATTGAATATGGATAAAATCTTACAAGTTTGTCTGTTGAGACCTGCTGGCTAGAAAAATGATGCACAATCATTATCGTGCATGTGGTAAAAAAATCTTTGGATTTTGCATATCTTACTTAAATCTTCTGTATTACTCTATTATGAGATTCTTTTGCATTTTATGTTCTTATTATTGGTGACAGAAATAATGGAAGAAATGTCTGACAATGTACAGAGTTAATTTGAGATGACGGGGAGAGAGGCTGTGGGGTATTGAACTAGAAAGATTAGAGTGTGAGCCAGGAAAGGCATTTTCGGCAGAAGCTCCAGGTGGTGATGTCTTGATGTGGGAAAACTTGGTGGCAAGTTAGCGGAAGAAGGTAAGAAAAATTGTAGTTATTGTCATGCTCTGGATTTCATCATTGTATCGCTGCTTTATATAGTGTGCAGGAAGAACTGTGCTCGAGGAACAGCTGTGCTTTGAGGAATGAGTAAGGTGGTATATAATGAAGGCTGTTCACTGAGGATTCCTCCTTGATTTGTTGCAAAATTTGGAAGAAGTATAGGAAATGAGACTGAGGTGTCTTTACAGTGAAACATGAAAATGTCCCTAGAGAATTACTTTCTGTACTTGCTGGTGTCTCAGCAAGATACCAGGCAGATAGTGTTAATCAGAAATGTTCGTATGTATGGTTGCGTTCAGGTTTTTTGGTACTTGATTTGAAGTGATAGTAGTGTGACTTGCAGCTATCATTAAAACTCACTTGCAGCTATGAAATCAGTGTGTTTTGCTCTGAATGGAAGATGCTGTCAAATGTGATGGTTATACTGAAGAAAAACAAAGTTTCTCAGTTTTAGTACCTGAAGATAGATACTAAAGCTATCTGTAGAAAAGGAGAGTGGGTTCCCCAAATAGTCATCTTTCAGCCCATCACGATCATGGTACTGGAAGGTGAACTGAAAAAGATAGTTACTGGAGTTTAAGGATGTTTTCTTCTGTATGCTCTTAAAAGCAAAATCTGACTGATGAGTTGTATGTATCTGCTCTCATACATTAATTGAAATATTTACAACACTTACAATATTTACTTCTGCTGGGAGCCTGCTTTTTCTCTCATGTACTTTATTTTTGCTTAAAGAATAACGTTCATAGATTATAAGTGGTTTGTGATGGGGTTACTTTTGTAGTGAATGGTTACTCTTAAAATTCATTTATTTGTCTCTGGTTGTAGCACCATCTTCCATTCTTAGAGTTAAGATTGCAGGAATCACCAATACCAGTAGTGTTGGGAAGAGTAAGTTTGCTTACTGTGTACAGTTCTTTGGCTTAACTGGTGAGCTTGCATTCTGTCACAGGGAAGAGAGATACTGTGTTCTTAAGGTATATGCTGTGAACTGGGTTTCTTTTGATACCAAAACCAAAGTTTTCCTTCTGTAGGATCTTTGATAGGGGATGTGTGGTTAAACTTGTAGTGGAGAATGGTTTTCATTGTAACACCTTTTAGCCCTTCTTCACAAATATTTTGACTTACTAGTCATAAGTTTGGAGTAAAACTAGTGTTGATGCCACTCATGACAGCTTCCACAGAAGGGCCTCCAAATGAGGTGCTGAGCCAAGAGCACCACTGAGATTTTTAGAAAGAGAAACAGAAGCACCTAAATCTGATGTTACTCACTGTAGTGTATGTTTCATGGAATTGGTATGGATTAAAATTTCATACACCTGTTTTCTTTGAGAAGTCTTTCATGGGCCTTCTTAGTTCACAGAAGATAATAAATTAGTAAAAAGTTGTAAACATTACAGAAGTGTTTTACTCTGTGTATTTGTGGGCACTGTAGTGTTATCTTAATATGCTGAGTGAGCCTTAAACATTTTCATGATGTGAATAGCTTTAATCAGTTTGTGTAGCATATAGTGTAGTTAATGGGAAGGAATTAGTTGTTCTTAGTATTGTGATGCTCTGAGACTTTCCACCACAGTGGTGGTGATAAACTTCCAAGATGCCAGAGTGATTTGGAGGCAGCGATGCAGTTATTTGTAGCCCAGTGAACTGTATCCATTACTTTTTAACATACTTTAAGGAAAATACGATCTCTGATAACAGTAGAGGAGTATGATTAGTTGATTTCTAGACGGTATGATCTGTTGCAAAATTGGCAACACTAAAGTATTTTGCAAAGTGTCACTGTGACATCTGTTCACAAGTTTCAGCTGTTGTGACCCTTCCTCAATTTAAAAAGTATATGTTTATTTCATAATGGGTTTGGGTTTAGGGTTTTTTTGTTTTGTGGGTTTTTTTGTTTGGGGGTGGTTTTTTTGTTTGGTTTTTACCTTGAAATCATGAACAGGCTTAAGAAACATCATTACTTTCAAGGCAGATTTTCTTGATGCATCAGCAAAGTCATTCTTCAGTGAGGTCGAGAAATGAGCTGTCAGAGGGAGTGCTTTGGCGGCTGCTGAGGCAGTAACAGATGCAGGAAATGAAGAAGTTCTGTAAAACTTGAATTAGGTGAAGAAAGAGACCTTGTTGAAGAAAGTAGATGCTTTTCTGATTGAGGCCAATTGCAGTCTTATATTTTTTTTTTTTTTTTTGTGTGTGTACTTGAAGTGGAGTGGGGTTATGAAGAGTTAGCCAGTAGAGGCTCTTGACACCATTTGGAAAGAAGAGGTTCATTCAAAGCAGGAAATGTGCATTTAAGTGCCTTGAAGCTCTCAAAATATGCTTATCTCTCCCTATCAACTGTAAAGGAAGTGTAAGGAGATTAGCTTTCCTAGACTACTGTTACTCTTTGTGAATATTGCTGTAAGTGTTAAGATATTTTATCTCAAAAACATAATTTTGCTATAAACTCATCTTGAACTAAATTATTTGCTACTTTGCATTTTTATTAGGCGAATCCTTAAAAGCTGTGTCCTTGCATTTTCAAACCTTCCAGCACACTTTAACTTTTTCCAGTCGAGATCATTGTTCATCAAGCTGATAAATGTTATATGAATGTGTCAAATAACAGGTTATAGAACAGCAGGAACTAAAGATTAAGTCTGGGTAGGATGAAGTTTTACATTTGTCACTGGGCATGTTGGATCCTCCAGTTCATTCTGAAGTCTGTTTCTCAAAGTACTTTGAGAGATGAGCTACGTTTATGGAGCTAGAACTGACAGCACTGCTTTTTGAGGTTTTATCCTCCCTGTAACTGGAAGGGACCATCCATAATTAGAAGATGTATTTTATGCAAGTCTGTTTTTTTTTTTTCCCCTTATTTATTTATTTAATTGAACTCTAAGTTAGAGTACAGCCAGTAACCATTCTTTTCAGAAAATAAACAAATACCAAGTCATGTCTGGGCCTGTACAGATGAAGTAAGTCTGCATGGTTTGTGTGCTAAATTAGACATAAATTCACCTTTTTTTTTGCTTGCCAGGAAGATGTTAAAAGTATTCGGTTTAAGAAATTTCAAGTCTCTGCTTTGTAGAGATACCTGATACATCTGTAACAGCAATAAAGGTACTGATGCTTCAGATATCCCACACTTGCTGTCTGCAGTCTTTCTGATATTCTGCACTGAACAGTGTATCTGTGGGTTGTGTACAGAATCAAGATGGCTTCTGCATACACTGCATTTTTATATCCTCAAGGATTGCATTATCCCTCTAATTTTGTATTGCACCTATTTTAGATAATTATACATTGTGATTTAATTCTTACGTTGTGAAGACTGTCCAATCCTGCAGATGCAACTTTTTTTCCAGTTTCCTAAATGATTTTATTTCAGAATGCATTTGATGCAAAAACATTATTAAATAAACATGATAAAACACAATATTTAGACTTAGGTAAAATACAACTTCTAATTATCCTCCTGGTGGCAGGGAGGATAAAAGTGCAAAAAGCAGTCCTGTCAATTTTGGCACCATAAATGCAGCTCATCTGTTAAAAAAACAATTATTAAACACAAAAAAATTAATATTAAATGGGGGAAAATAATAAATTACTATATATTTTTTAAATATTTAACTGTATTTAAATGCATTTTGTTGGATTTTGACTGTTTTTAAAGGTGATTTGTGTCATTTGCTTAAGCTGTAACTTGTATATCTCATGTACCTGATCATTGCTGGTCTGTAGGGGGTTGCACTCAGAATAATTTTCATTGATGTTTTCTGGTAAATAGGAATATGGATCTCAAAATATTTATTTTAATCCATCAGCTGAGTTTTGTTAGTTAACTGAGACTTTAAAGCAAATAGTTGAAATGTCATATGATATTTAGCCAAATATGTTGGAAAAACCTAAGTAGTTTTGTCCTGGTTAGTTCTGTTAACTAATCTGTAATCATTTCAAGAACCCTTTTGCTTGGCAGTAATAATAATCCTTGAAATTAAGGCATTTAATGTGGGGTGTTTTTTTTTTTTTTTTTTGGCTTTTAATTCTGTGGTAGAAACCAAGCTAATTATTACATCATTTTACTCTCAATTGTTGAGGAGGTAAATAATCTGCAGCTCTTTGACCCTTTCCTTTATCCTTCTCAGTTATTTAGACAATATTTACAATCCACTAGAA
>JMFS01118517.1:0-15087 GCA_000699545.1 Podiceps cristatus | reverse complement strand
CAACCCAGACCTTTCTATGATTCTATGTAGAAAAGAATATGTCAACAATAAAAGCAATGACTTTCACAGCGAAGGAAGACCAGCACCTTGTTAGAGCTTTGTAAAGAAGCTTTAATGACAGAGCTTTGGTTTATGGATAAAATCAGAAGCCAAGTCAGGAGCCAAACATGAGAAAAAAGAAATGCTGAATGCTATATAACCTCACACTGAATGAAAGAAAATTAAGATCAGAGTTGTCTTATCAGTTTTTTGTTAGTTTTGTTTCTGATTGCCTTACATTCAGTGCATAATTTAAGCACATACTTAAATACATGTTTAATTGCTTTTATAACAAAGGATGGTTTTAAAAGATCTTCCCAGATCTCGCCTTTTGGGATGGCAACACAGATGAGCACCAGTGGTTATTCTTGAAGACAGATTTTAGAAGCTCCACTATGAATTTACTGAAACATTATTTTCCAGTTTTGAAAATCAATGCTTAACTGTAAACTATTTCTGTTTACAAGATGTAATTAGCAGGATTGGACATAAAGTGAAATGGAATTATACCAATATGGAAAATAACACTTTGATGGATAAAACTGTATCTTGTACAGATAAAAGTAAACTGTAAAGATGAACTAATGTCCTTATTGGCTTTTTTTCGTCTTGCTGTTGTAATTTCAACACCAATTTATTTGATCTTCCAGTTTATAAAGGAGAGGCAGAGTTGAAATTAGTGTTTTGCCCATAACTCAGCTGTAACCAGAGATGGCTAAATTGGAGGAGTCTCACACTTAGCTGGTCACCTGGATATACAAGCTCACTTGAAATCAAGATTTGGCATTGTCAGGGTCACCTCAGTGTTGATGTGTCAAAGCTCAAATTGGAGATGATTTCAGGAATACAGGCATGGGTAGAAAGTACTAGTACGTCACACTGAGGGAGCAATGGAAAAGCAGGCTCTGAAGAAGCAACAGTGGTTTACTTTTCCGAAGGCCATAAATAACACTTGGAATGCATAGTATTGTAATGACTTGCAATAGCATATTTTCCTTTAGCAGAAAATGTCCTGGATGATATGATTATCAAAGCATCTCCAAGAATATGCTGCCATCAATGCACTGGCTGTTGGCTAAAAGACAGGATTGGATTTTAGAATATCCTAGTGCTTGTTTAAGTCAATTTCATATTACTTTTTCATAATGTTTATTAGCATGTTTTCATATTTTATGTCTTATCAAAACATTTACTTTAGCCAACTGACTTCCTCTCCTGCATTTCTCAGTATGTTTTCTTTGGTTTGCAGGATCCTAAATATTTCAAGTCACAGAAGACTGGGAGAGGCCAATTAAAAGAAGGCTGGAGAGAGACCCACCAGCCAATTATGTGTTCCTACAAACTTGTGACTGTGAAATTTGAAGTCTGGGGACTTCAAACCAGAGTAGAGCAATTTGTACACAAGGTCAGTGAAACAGGAGCTGTTTCTTGTCCTTCACATAAGCAGAACTTGAGTACTACCCCGCACAGGAATGTAGCTGTGGCTGTGCAGAAGCAAGAGAGCTGAGCCGAATCTGCATTCAGACCTCTCTCAAGGTCTGAAACATCTGGAGCAGAGCCAGAGAGTTAATCTCTGACAAAGGCTGGATCTGCTCAGGTCTAAGGTAGAGAAAAGCGATCAATAACATTTTCGATACTGTGATAAGTATATGAGCTAAAGTATTTATGAGTATAGATGACTACAATACATGTAGCAATGATGTGCAGAATTTCTTACAAACAGGTAGTGGGGAAAGTTTTCCAATCAGTCTACTAAAAATAATTAATTATAGAGCCATGGAATCATTTAGGTTGGAATTAATGGCATAACAGCCAAATGATAATATTTTTCAGAGTATTGACATTCCACATGTTTAAAGAACTAACAAAGAAGAGTTCCAGAACATCTAAATGCCCAAAGATGAATGGATTCTGTACATGCTCCCAAATGGCTTCCCATGCTGGTCAAAGCCACGCTAATGTGATGCAGCATTGGAATAGACCCAAGTGGGAGGCTGGACTGCGAGACCTTCAGAGCCAGTATCTAACTCTCTAGGGCATGTCTTCTTAGACACAAAACTGTCAGAATATTTTTCACTTTAAATCATGTTGAAAGACAACAGGGTCACTTTTCTAAAATGCTTCATTGCTGCAGAGGTATTTAACCTTTTCCTTGTTTCGCAGGTGGTCAGAGATATACTGTTGATTGGTCACCGGCAGGCTTTCGCCTGGGTTGATGAGTGGTATGGTAAGTATTCTCCAAATGTAGCTGATTTAAAAGGGCTGATCCAAAGCTTATGACAATTAACAACAGATTTCCATTTGCTTTCATGGATCGTCAGGTCCTAGAGTAAGTTGTTCATGAAAGAGATGGAACTATGTTCAGTTTCTCTGGGACAAACGGAGCTCGTTTCCAGCAGGATCTGTAACAAGAGTAGGCTGTGGTTTAGGCAGCCAGTAGGCAGCACACAGGGACGCTTTTACATCCCATGCACCTCAGCGTATGTGCATCAGTCCCATCACCCTGTGCTTCAGGGAGATAGAAGCTGCCCCTGCCAAGAGTCATCTATATGGAGAACCATGTGCAGGTTTGAATACAGCTCTTTAATAAGACTGCATTAATATGCAGTCATTTCCATACCGCAGACTCCTTAAGGCCTCTGATCCAACACAATTTCAGCTTTTTAGGAAAGTTTTGAAACCGTTAATATGGATTGCAATAAAGAAAAGATGGAGCTCTAACGTCCTTTCTGGGGAAAAAAAAAAAAAAAAAAAAAGAAATGTAAAGCCTGCTGGGTCTGATTTCAACAGCAGCTGTATGCAAAAACTGTTCTGAATCCATGAACCAGCTGTAGGAATGGGCACTTTCAAGGTACAGAGTAATCTGAATATCAAAACAGACAATTATATTTTATAAAATAAGCTCACAGGGTTTGTGCTTTTTACATGCATTTTCAGTAAGATGTATCTGTAATCATAGATACTTGTAGAACAGTTTCTAAGACATTCCTGTAACATTTAATAGGAATTTGGGAATATATTTAGAATGTTTATTTAGACCCTCCTTAAGCTTCAGGAAACACCATTTGGGCCATTTCATGGATAAGAATGACACCTGTCTTGCATCAAAACTCAGAAACATTCTGCATTGCTTAGAAATAGTCAATTAGCCCAGCTGGTGCACACACACACATCTCCAGTGACTTCACAGACCCGCATAATTTTAAGCTAGAATCTAACAACAAACTTATTGTGCTTGTTTTTTTTTTTTAATATAGAAAAATTTGCTTTTGAAATCACAATGTTCTTATAAATTTAATACTGCATGAAAATCTTGTCCTGTAATGATCATAAAAATAGTGAAATATACTAAAAATATCTCCTGTTTTGGGATGGACATAAACTAGTAAGACAATTTTGTATTCAGTGAGAAAGAGTCCTTAAGATTTTTTTTTTCTTCATTTTTTTACCCAAAATATTATTACTAATCTATCATTTCCCCTGTACAAAGTCAGGGAAACTGATGACTTTATTTAAAGAAGCCTGACTTCATGTAAAAATTGAACCCACACATTCACCTCAGATCTACCCAAAATATTTATTAAAGTGAGACATAAAGGAATATTACTGGGAAGCAAAGAGTCATCTGGACTTTAGCAGTTATTGGTAACAAGTGAGTAGCCATGAAGTTAAACATATGGAATATGTTTAGCCCAAAAACATTTAACCCCAGATTTCCCTATTTTATTCTGAATGCAGCTGTCAAAAATACTCTTTCCACAAATGAGTAATTGTGATACACAATTATCTTGTGTTTTTCTACTGTCATGTGATTTTACATGTCTTTTTACTAAATAATACAGTGTACTTTTGGAAGTTAATTGTCAGACTAAGTACAAAACCTAAAAAATCCAGGCTTACTATAATAGGTATGAATAAATGGTAAGTATATAGCAAGATTTATAGAAAAAAAGAAAGTGCAGAAAGTTAGTGTAGGTAACCCTCGGTGCTGTCTGCAGCCCTCGTACCACTGCATTGTTCTGAAGTATAACAGCTGGTAAGACTTGCACTCTGAAATAAGTGAGAGCCCATTTGTATACACCCAGTTCAATTTAATACATGTGATCAGTAAAACTCTTGTGCTACTGCTCTTGATGTGTTTATGGGTGTAGGGAGAGATTTTCAAAAATATAATTTTTAAAGTGTCTGTGTGCCTTCAATGTGTCTATTACCACCTTATAAAATAAAAGTTTGAGAAAGACTTGGAGATGATGTTAGCCAGCTAAACTGAATCAAATAATCAGTGTAATAAAATCAATTACTGAACAACATGTTATGTTACGGATATTAATGACCGATTACTGTTACTGATACTGTAAGTACCAA
Source organism: Podiceps cristatus (assembly GCA_000699545.1). Taxonomy (NCBI): domain Eukaryota; kingdom Metazoa; phylum Chordata; class Aves; order Podicipediformes; family Podicipedidae; genus Podiceps; species Podiceps cristatus. The sequence goes on along the minus strand of JMFS01118517.1, from coordinate 10,683 downwards.
CGTGTCTTGTCATTAAATTTACTGAACTGTATTTAGCTTTATTATTGAGAAAATCACAGTGTTGTTTACTAATAAAGAGCATGTTCTCTGCTTGGCAAAGTGCATCCTTAGCATGTTCTTGACATGGCTTATGAGCTTGTTTTTCATTCCAGATAACAGTAAAAGGAAAAGACTAAAAAACTATGAGTTAGTGGTATTCCATGTTTCCTTGTGATCAAAATTTTAGACAGCATTTAATTTTCACTGATGAAGTATTACATTGTGCTACTAATAGAACAGCTAAAGTTACATCTTCCCTTAAAAGCTGTCTTGTAAAATCCAGCAAGGCCTACTATCACATAACAAGGAGTGGTGTGATACAAGAATTTGCAAATCCAAGTGGCACATAACAAACTTGAGAAAAATGATGGCCTCAAGAACAAAACCACAATGTACATTACCAAAAGGGGCACATTTGCAAGTATACTGTGCTAATAAAATGCTATTTAAGTTTTATGAGTAAAAAGTTGATGGCTGTTTTCCTGAAGCTCTGAAGTTATCACACTGTTGTAAGGAACAGCCCCAAATTCTGACAGCCTCGCTTACACCTTACTCTCAAGTAGATTATTGGAAGCATGGGAATACTCAGAGGAGTAAGGTCACAAGTCAACTGATTGGATTATTTATGTTTTTACTGGAAGCGTGAGTTATGACAAATCTTTTTTAAAATCTGTAATAATTGGTGTTACACCTAACAGCTTAGGCACTAGTTTGACAACATCAGGCATGCCTAGGCAACAATAAATGATCCTACTGGTACAATCAGCCTGATTTGTAGAATATTTCTATCTCTTATCATTCATTAAACTGCTTGAGGCTACAAAACTGTTAACGTATTCTCTATTAATTCACTTACCAGTATAATTGTTAGTTTCTGGAATCTAAGCTGATGTGTGCTCTAACAATAAGAATGTTTGCTGGTTATGAGATGTACTATGCAAAGATAACGTAAAATCTTTTTGAAAGCACCTGGAAAGGTAAGTAAATATTTGTAATGTTTCTGTATCTATCCTTTATTCCAAAGGATCTTCTAAAATCTTTTTAGAAGATCTTGGCCTTTGCCAAGGCTGGCACTTCAATACTTTTTTGCCTACCTTATGTTACAGAGATACTCCTAAACAATTTCCACTCCTTCCTGTTCTCTGACTCCCTTTGACTTAACCTTCTTACACCTTCCTTGGCTGATATAACTACCTTTATGAGGCAATTTTCATAAAGCTAGTTGCTCCATGCTTTTTTTAAAAAATCCTTTTTTGGCTTCTGCTGAAAGACTATGTGTCCTTAGAACCTTCTCCTTTAAAAAAAAGTTTGCGCTGAATCAATGGAAAACACCAACAATTTTGAACTTTTTACAGATATGACTATGGATGATGTTCGAGAATACGAGAAAAATATGCATGAAAAAACCAACATTAAAGTTTGCAACCAACATTCATCTACTGTGGATGAAATAGAGAGCCATGCCAAAGCAAGAGTATGTCAATTTTTAAAACATATTGCCCATCCTTAGCTAGTACACCTGCACAGATCGGAGATGAGCAACCACTGATCTTGCTGACCAGTCAGTGGAATTCTGGGGAGGTTTTGCTTCAGTTGGAACAGAATCTTTCTCCGTGAAGTGCAATCCTGCCTCTCATTTGCACCAAAAACTGCCACTGATGTAAGAAAGGGTGGGGTTGGGCTCATATACAACTCCCTGTCTTCCAGGAAAACACAATTCCAAATTTCAGTTGGATGCATAAAGAGGAAGTTAAATAGGAATTTTATTTTCTATTATTTGAATAGTTTAAAAATGCAGGAGTTTGGAGTGCTTCAGTCAAAAAGCCAGGAACATGGGGAGTGGAAAGTTTCTATGTGACTGATAAAATTGTTTGCTTCACCAGGAGAGGAAAAAAAAAAAAATCCAATGAATTATTCACTCTTTTCAAACTAATTTTAATGTTGTCATTGATGGTACCAACCAGGTGAGAAGTATTTTCAGAAGTATATTACAGCAGTTTGTGGAGAAGGGCAGGTTACTGTGGGGGTTCTTTGATTCCGATTCTGGAAATTTAATGAAGTATTTAAGTTCCTAATTTGGGCACTTCAAGTACAGGCCTAAAATTAGAAATTATTACTATCTGCAAATAGAAAAGATGTAATACTTGCTTTTGAAATGTTATTATTCCTTTATTTCTGCTAACTGCACTGTAGAACTCAACGAGTAGGTTTTACTCGTGTAATGAGTGTGGGGCAAGGCCTGAAGGGCTTGAAGTCTTTCCTTTGTTCTTACTCAGTAAAAATTGTCCCCAGCCTGAGAAGATGTTGTCTAGGTAATAACCAGGAAGGTGATTCTTGTGTTTGTAATGCTGCAGCTCCGCTGACATCAAGGTTACTCCTTAGCTGAGCAGTAAATTGAGAATCAGTTCTGACTTTGGCTCTACATGTCAGGATTTGGCTTTGAATGAAGTCTGCCATCCTTAGTTCCCATGGGTCAGCACGGAATGTGTCATTAATGAAAAAAAAAAGAGAGTCTGAGCCATCTTAGCTCAGGGTAAGGACTGGTTTTACTCGAGTGTGTATCAGAATATAAGTTAATTTAAAGCGATTATAAGCTAAAACACAAAAGTCAACTGAAGGGATGATAAATATTTCATGTCTGAAATTAAAATAGACAGTCTTGGAGGATACCAATTAGTAAGACTTTAATTAATTTTCACTTCAATGGGTAGTAAATTGAGAAATCTTCCTGTCCTGTTTCACTTTCATTTATCCAAGATGACTTTTGTTTCATGTTGCACAAAAGTCCTCAGCCGAAAATAGCTGAAAGGAGTGCATGGGCTCCCTTTGATGGCAGAGTGCTTTTAAACCCTTTGAGTTCAGAAACACTACAGATGCTGTTACAGGGTGAAACAAAATGTAAATCAGCAAAACAGGTTCAAATCTCTCTGCAACACAAGTAGGTGCAGTTCCTCTGAGACCATCTGTTTATTTCCACCACTTATCTCAGATTTGAAAATAGCTTAGTTCTCACTCCTAATAACTGGCACAGCAATGTAGGCTGGAAAGGTCCCTGGAATGTCGTCTGTGGGGAAGAGAGAAGGCAGCTGGCAACATGTATGCTTTTGTTTATTTAATAAGATGTGTAATACAACATAAAGCTGCTTCCACATAACATTTGCAGCCAAGGCTACAGATGCATACAGCTGGGTAATATTAAAAGGATCCATGTACTGAGAAAACAGGACTTTGCCATACACATGGTAAGCACCGTCACTAGCCTCATGTCGCAGACACCCAAATGTGCGAGAATTTTAAACGGACCTTTAATCAATACTAGTGTTTTTATTTGGGGGGGGCGTGTGTTGAGCTTTCAGAGCTCAATGAATCTATAAAATTAATGAAAATTTAATTCCATTTTAATTAATCAAATACTTCAAAATTACAAATTTAACGTGAAATTCAGTGAAAAACATAAAATTTATTCGGTTGGCTCAGTGGACATCTTGCAGGCAATGTAGACACAAAGCAGCAGGTTTCAGAAAAGTCTTGCTGATATTTTTTCTCAACTGACCAGTTTGTAGCAGATACCATTCGGTTGGGGTAGTATGGAAGTTTTCGCACGGCTCAGCTCAGAGCGCATCTACGCTGGGATCGCTCTGCCCTCTCGTGGGTTTCTGCAGCACTGTGACACGTTTGTCACCCGCATGAGACTTGCACTGCTTTCCGCGAACCCGATTTTCCAGTGCAAAAGTGGCTTTAACCTCTCGTTTTGTCTCTGTTTTGTAGGGAGTTAAGCAGTGGATTTGTCAGTTGGCCATAAATGTTTAAGTACAGATTCTGGATGGAGAAGTTGGAAAGCATGTTGTGGCTTTAGCAAGCGAGAAGGAATTATTTAGGCTTGGTTGAACAGCAAAAGACCCTCAGTTATGTGGGTGCAGCTGCAACTAGAAGTCAATGGAAGCTGTGCATGGGGGAAGAGAGAATTTTTCAACCCTTGATAATAACAGTAGACGAACAAACCAATGACAGACCTTTACTTGTTCATGCTCATAATCTAAATGGGAAAAACAAAACAAAACAAAACAAAAACAACAACAAAAACAACAACAAAAACCCTACCAAAACAGTTTTATTTTGTTTGAAGTTCTGAAAAAATATACTTGTTGACTGTGTATCTCAATGTATTCTTTAATTACCGTGAAATAGCTTGATTTTTCCAGCAATTACGGAGGTAGTGATCCTTATTCAGTTCAGGCCCAGGTAGAAGAAGAACCATTAGTATGTGATTGATGTACGTAACGTCGTTTCCTTTACCATGGCCGCTTATCGCATTCCAATCATCGCAGTACAATAGAAGGGCATTCAGGTGGCGAATCACTTAATGATATGCACGATAAGCAACCATTCCCTGATTTAGAATTTGGATGGAAGTGTTAAATGAAACGATCATTTGAAATGATTCTAACATGCCTTTATCTTTCTTTCCTTCTTGTTGAAGACATGACAATGGATGAAGTCCGAGAGTTTGAACGAGCAACTCAGGAAGCTACCAACAAGAAGATCGGGATTTTCCCACCTGCAATAGCTATCTCTAACATTTCCATGCCTTCTTCAACCCGCAGTGCTCCATCTAGTGCTCCATCAACTCCTCTTTCCACAGATGCTCCTGAATTCCTAACAGTTCCCAAAGACCGGCCTCGGAAAAAGTCTGCTCCAGAAACACTCACTCTTCCAGATCCAGCGAAAAAAACCCTTTAAATTAACCCAGCATGTTTCCTCCTGATAAGCCATGTCTACTACAGCAAGGGTGACGTAACTCAGTTTCTACAAAGGTCATGGTGGTTTGTTGGTTGTTTTTTTGCTTAAAATAATGTTACTGCTGTGGAAAGATTACTTCTTTCCTCAGACTCAATCCTTAAAACCTTCAGAGAAGTGTGTGCAAGAGAACATAGTTTATATATTCCTAAAGCAGTGTTTCAAGCCATATGGTGCATCTTACTTATAATGAAATAGTCTGAGGGGAACTCTATAAAAGAAAATAAATCTTTCTGTAGCAGTATTCTACCTACAAATCCTCATCCAGGTCATAGCATTTATAATTAGGAGTAGGTATTTAGTAAAGCTGCCAGGGACTTCTGAGGCAAATTAGTGCCAACTAGAATGCAGCGTTAACAGGAAAAAAACCCTCCCGTTTTCTTCTTTTATAGCTGATTTTAAAATCCTTCCTACTCTCAGGCTTCTCCTGTGTGTGTATTCATAAACCTGCGACCTGTAACTCATTGTACTTGAACACCAACAGCAATCACTCAGATTCACATTTTGCTTAATATGACTCAGGATTTGGGGCCTAACTAACAAACACAGAACTTTTCAAACCTAAAATATCACTGTATTGAAGCCCCAATTGTAATTAATTATACTGACTTTGAGGCCATTGAACTATTTCTATCTTGCACAGAATTTGTAAAAGAAACCACCTATTTCTTGTAGATAATGTATTTTAACAGCTCTCCCCTGTCCTCTTGTGATCTCTTAAGTCCATATTGGTGTTCATCCATGGTTTTCCACATGTAAGATTAAAAAAAAAGCAGCTAAATTGAGCCAGTTGAGAAGCAAAACAAATTAATTATGTCTTTTCCTCATTGGAAGAAGAGTGGTAGTTATGCTGTAAGACCTTGAATGTAAGGGAAAGAAAATATGAGACTCCTTTTTCTTTCCTGCCTTCTATCTTTCCTAAACAGCACAATCTCTGCTAACAGAAAGCTGGTTCCAGGCTTTACCATTGTCTAGGGAAGGGCTGGACAAAATCAGTCACTTTAGAAAGCAAATGAATTGTGGAGCTGTTCAGTCCTGTGTAGGGTGACATTAAGGATACAGAAGTGCTCTTCCTGTCTGCGTGTGAAATCACTCTTCAATCTCAGGAATTAAAATGTAGAACAGGATGTTTCCCAGTAGGGAAGTGTAGATTGTGGAAGGAGGAGAAAAATAAATGGCAGAAGTGGTCTCTTCCTTCCTTTTCAAAATGGAAGCTCAGTGAGAAACTCTCCCCTGCTGATCCCCATTTGGGGGTACTTACTTCTCTTTCATACAAATTGCTATTTAATGAATGCTGTCAGTATCTGTCCCTATTGGTAGCTGTAGTAGATGTTAACAAAGCCGCTGTTCCCAGTAAATGATAGCTATTACCTGAATCCTATGATCAAAGTGGGTGATATTTTTGTACCACCGGTGACATGAAACACAGACTGAAAAAAAAAAAAAAAAAAAAAAAAAGACCTCCAGAGCTGAACTATCATTGAATATTGAGCAATCGTTTTGGGGTGGCCTTTTGCCTGGACGGGACGGTTGTGCCATCTTCTCAGCACAGTGCTGGGATTTGACTGGCTTAAATGCACTGAACTTCTCCATGGCTGTAGATCCAGTAGAAGTTGTGTTGAATGTCTGATATTTATGGGGTAGTTTTAGTAGCAGGAGAAGTAACTCCACTGCCAACCTGCACTGAAAACAAGTGTATATTTGTTTGATAGTTAAAATCCTGCAGCTAGCAAAATCCGGGAGCTCTTTGTAGGTTAGCTGTGGTCTGACTTCATGCATTCTCCCACTTGCTGTCCATGTTTTGCTTTGCTTTGCTTCTCAGAGCTAGTAATTCTGTGTGATCAGTAAACTAATGGGTGATGATTTTTTTGTTTAAAAAGAAGCTGCTGTAGTGATGCAAACAAAACTTTCCTACGTTAGTTTATGATTTCAGCTTAAAAAGTGTGCAGATTATATATTCATGATTATAACTGGTCTAATCTTTTTATTATTATTTATTTAGTGGCAAGATTGGAACCTTGGCAGAGAAGGGAAACCTTTGAAAAGATAAAGCATCATTTGGTGTTTTTTCATTTCCTTAATTTGACCTATATAGAAATACTTCGGGTCTGCTCCACCTGAAAGTCTATTTTTCAATGAATTTTTTCTTTGTTGAAGAAAATTTGCTCAGCTCTAATCATAATGTCCTTATCCTTACATATTACTGTTTCTGTATATGTTTCGGCATCTGGGTTTGACACAGATTATTAGACCAAAGTAGTCATACCTTTACTCCTATTTAACTGATTGATTTCCAATCCTGTGTGGATACATTGATTATCATAATAAGTAGTTTGGGGGATAAGGCATGTATGAAAATGATTAACCTACCTGAATAGGACACGTCTGAAGAGCTGCATGACACAGAGATGGAGGAGGAAGACACTGATCAGGTCATATTAAAAACGAGGGGACAGCTTAATGCTGTGCCCGGGTCTGCATGCGCTGCCGCTGTAGCCCTTCCACCGAGCAGTGCTGTTCTCGCAGCGTACCACATTTACTGACCGAACGGCCTGAATTCACCCTCGGCCGCGACAAGGATCACCATCCGCTGCATGGCCTCCATCTTGCTTCCTAATGAAAGCAAAGAAAAAGATCTGTAATGTTTCATTGCTTTGGGTAAGAAATACCCCAGGCTTTTCGTTGCCCGTCCAAGTGCCCTCTGCTGTGCGCTGCTTTGCTTGCCCCACCAGTCATTACCCATTTGGTCAATGTGATCTTTAACTATCTTCTGTTTGGTTGGTTGGTTGGTTTGTTTTTTAAGGTAGGATAACTTTTTCTAGAATATTCCCAGCAAACACTCAAAACCACACAAAATTGAATGAAAAGGAAGGTCTGAATATTTCAGTATAACATCTTGAGGCAAAGGGGTTGTTTCTATTACTGAATTTTTCACAGTGCTTTCTGTTGTATTTTCAAACATGTTTATTTAGGAGAAAAATAGAGAGTATTTTGCAGGTGTTCATCACTTATTTTGCAAAAATAATGCAAAAATAAATGATGTGATTATTTAGCGAGTACATCTTTTGAGTACAGTGCCACACAGCAAAGCTGAATAGGCACAATAGCTGTGTTCCTGTTCTCTGCCACAGTGACTGAAGAATTACAGGATACAGCTCTGCTAGGCTTGACAAGGAATTGTTCATCAAGGAGAACACAGTTCAGAGCAAATAACGTGATTAGTTTGTTTGGGTTTCTATTAAAAACTTCTCCCAGCTTTGCTTGTACTTTTATGTACATACAGAACAATCAATACAAAATAACTGGCTATTCACTGCAGTCTTTAGAAAGGTAGATCTCCCAATAAATTTTTTTTTTTTTTTAAAAAAAAAGGAGGTATCCATAAAGACTATGAGGAGCAGCACATTCCTGAAACACATACTTAATGGGATTTCTTATGAATGTAATGGCTAATTTTGTAAATGACTGGATAAATCCTATGGAAAGAAACTATTTGACCTTATTCTTTGGCTTTTTTTTTTTTATTATTATTCCGGAAGGTGATTTTGTGACATCTAGTAGCCAATTTGCATTAATTGCTGCTGTAGAGATTTTGAAATGGAAATACTTGTTCCTTGAATTTGAGTTTGTAACAAGACCGCTATATTTTGTTAAAACTGCTTTGAAGCTTGCTGCACTATAACTTCAAAACAATGTGCTATCATTTCAAATAAGCCAAATGTATATGCTTTTTATGAATTAGTGCAGTAAGAGAGAATTCATGGTCTTGTCAATAGGAGCTTTTCTGTTTCCATTGTTTGGACTTGGTTTTATATGTGTAAGCTAAAATTGCTATACCAGTCTAACAATGTTTTGCTTTAAATGAACAGCATGGTCATTGAATTACAATCTCCTGTAGTTTTGTGGTGTCACTAGAACAGGTTTTATTTCATTTCTGTGATAATTCCACGTGACTCAGAATGTCCCGTAATTAATTTCTTTTATTTAGAGCAATGGTGGCTACATTTGGCGATACATCACTTCCATCAAAGAAGGACCAAGTTTTGAAATGCTGTGCATGTTAAATAATGCAAGGCTCAGCAGGAGAATTTGACTGTCATATTTCTCATTCATATCACTTAGTTTCTGATTTTTCCAAGTTATTTATTATTTTTAATATTGTATTTTTCCTTGCATTTTGTTGTAAATAAACTACCAACAAGTATTCTTTACAATTGTGGCTATTTTCTTTTACTAGGTCTCCTCCAGCAAGGAACATACCCATTAACATTTCTACCCTCAGCTCTGCAAGTCACTTCCTCAAAATTAAATAGCACAAAGAATTGGCTTTGTAAGGAAAATTTAAACCACTTACAACTTCTACTAGGTTTTGTTGTGCCTCAGCTCTTTAAAGATTTTCTCAGGGCAGGTGCCCATCAGTCTGGTGTTAGCCTATTCATTTGTAAATGACCATTTGGTTGACAAGGAAGTTTTTCAGTGGGGAATCTTAATTCTCTATGCAGGGTTTGGCAACCCAGTGTTGTAGTAAATAGTGGAAAATACTGGAAAAGAGACCACTCAAAAGGTCTCAGACTTGTCTACAAGTCATTTAACTTTAGGCAACAGAAATTTCACATGCACAATGATATTTTAAGCTTTTAAGTAGAGGCTAACTCCATAGAAATAAAGCTTTCCCTGCATCAAAAAAATGGCAGTCACTTATTCAGTATAGAAATGCTTAACAGCACCGTAGGACAGGACACAAGGAACAGACATAGGCCTAAGCAAGATTTAAGGTAGAAGCCACACGGTACAAAAGGGACAGAAACCACAGAGGCCCGCGTGGCCACGGGTCTGTGGTAATGACTTCTGGGTGGCTTCAGTGCATGGCGACGCTGCTGGGGGAAGTGCTGGGGCCGTGCCGGGCAGGCAGCTGGGACCCTGGCTGAGCCTTTGCCACCAAAGGGAGGTTGTGACTGTCCTCTGTGAGGGGAAATTATGGCTGGATTCTCCAGCAAACAGACACACCAGCAGCAAGACCCCAAAATTACAGTGCTGGCAACACGTGTTTCCCAACAGTGGACATCAGCTAGCAGAATACCACATCTAATGATTGGGCCTGACCCGTTTTGTTGCTGGTTTGGCTTGACTTGATGTTTTTTACAGTTTGGGTTTGTATTGCTAGGGTTTCATTAAAATATGCACACAAACAAAATACTATTGTATGAAAATACACTACAAATTGGTAAAAAACCTGGACTTGACCCTACTGCTATTATAATCTGTAGTTGGGTTGTGCTCTTGCAGAGGGAAAAAAATCCACCCTTTATTCTTTACAAAAATGAGACATCTCATAGGGCAGAAATACATTTAATTAAAGTAGTCTTAAAACCAGCACGGTTTTGTTGTGTAGATGCAAAACTACAGCAGCCTTTTATCTAATGTCCTCGTGCTATTCTGCATGTGAATGACACCTCTTCGGCAAGATGAGACGTGGAAGTGATCTGATTAATACCACGCACGAAATACACTGTAAACAATTGAATAAAGGAAACCCTCAATGCCGTTGATTGTCCTGCGTTGTAACAGTGCTCTGAAAAATTAATGGTTTTTCCTTGATTTTACAATATTCAGAATATTCAAAACGCGTCAGATTTTGATGTCCTTTGCAAGTGCCAGCTGGCAGAGCCTCCCTGCGCCCTCAGGGGAAGCGGCAAGACTGGCAGTCCCGACTCGGCAGCGCAGGGCCACGCAACAGCACCGCACCACACCGCGATGCAAAGTTTCCCTTTCGTGGGCGCCGCCAGCCCCACGCCCACGGCGTCCGGAACCTCCCGAACGGCCTCGGCCCTTTCCGCCCTCCTGGCC
>JMFS01118513.1:0-23516 GCA_000699545.1 Podiceps cristatus | reverse complement strand
CTCTGGGGGTCCCTTCCAGCCCAAGACATTCCATGATTCTATTCCAGCTCCTGTGTGTTTCTGCCATGCTGTGCCCGTGTAGCGTTCCACCAGCACAGTCTCCAGTCAGTGACAATGTTTGCACCCTGTGCTATCCTGCAAGTGCACATACCTGCTTTTCAAACCTATTCGACATAAAAGAAGATAACACAGAGAAAGAATTAGGATTCACAGCTAATTTTTTCTTATTTATACCTTACTAAAGTTTATATGCTTCTAGCCAGTAAACTGAATCTCTTAAGCATCTGTCCTCAGTGCTAATTAGTGAGACTTGTACTTGGGGAAGGAGTAACAAAACATGTCTCAAGTGCTGACAAAAATATTTAAGTTTGTCTCTGGAAATATAGCAATGGCCCTTCCCACTGTTGCAAAGATGATGTCCTGTTTTTTGAGAGCCTTACAGAAGATTGCTAGACGTTTTACTCTACTGTACCCAAGATCAGTTTCAAAGCCTTATTCAGAGCTACCTGGAACACTTAAAAAACCCAACGAAACCACTTCATCGTTATGGCAAACTGTAACTTTCTAAGCAAATTTTCCCCAGGTTACAGAGCTGGCTGGGTACCTCTCAAGCTTTTTTGTGCTTTTGAAGGAAGCCCATACATTTTTTCTCCTATGGTTATGGGTAAGATGTTGAAAGTAAATGATGCAGCAGTGTGCTGTATAATAACTGTATGCAACTCTCTGCGGACATTCATAGGCCTGGGATTATAGTTTCAGCAAATACCAGGATGGTCAGAAAATGAAGCTTCAAAGAGCCTGTGGCATTTTTTCAGACTCTCCCTAAATTTGTCCTCTTGAAAATGAGGCAGTTCCAGTTACACCATCATCAGTCTACAACAGACTTTGTTATGAGACAGATGGTAACTGTTAAGCATTGCAAGACAAATGTCCTTATGTGCATCACTTTGGCATGGAATTGGGTGGCTGGCTGCTGGTCACATGGACTTGTCTGTTTGATGCACCAGAACCACATCCACTATTTCTTCAGGTCATATTCCTGGCCAGCAACATCAATAGGATTGTGGGAAGAATGTCTTTGAAATACATCATGTCCGAAATCACTTTAGAAAAACAGTAAAAAGAGTTCTACGATCACATTCCCCCTAAATCCATTCAGATAGAACCTTGAAACTCTTTCCTCCTTGGTGTGTTTGAGTGAGCTTCAGAGTTCATACGCGGCCTCTGTTCATCCATCCAAAATTGTAATTTATTTAAATGATTAAAAACTGTTTCCATATTCCAGAGTCATCAAACATCAGTCACCCGCATGGAATCAGAAGGCACTATATAGATGGTAGCAGTTGGCACTTCCTGGAAGTGCAATTCAGCTGCCTGCTGCTTGACTCGGCTTCTATGCCTCTTTAGCTATGTTAGCACCATGTTTTGGAGCTGGTAAAATTTGTCAGTTTTTTCAAAAGCAATGAAGGAACTTGTGCTTTGTCCCTAAGCTAATGTCCAGCTGATTGAGTGCACTCATTGATTTTTGGTTTTATTTTCCTCTGGGCTAATGCCACCTCTTAACTTGTAAGCCATGCTATATATGAGAATGAGATTAATTAGCACATTCCCTAATTTATACTTATCCTGAAAATAAAGACGTTTCTAGGTAACACAATAGTTGATGCAGGCTGGGGTTTATCTTGAAAAAATAAACAACTGAAAATATCGGTGAGCCACATTTAGGAGACCTGGTTCCAAGGGCGCCATGTTGCAAACCCTCCAACATTAAGTACGCAGAGGGACAATGGGACTTTCTCAGAACCTTGCACTCCATGAGGCTGTCCATGCAGTGGTGGGCTGATGGCACTTTAATAGTTGACTGACATTTACTTGACTTGTTCCCATTAGTTGACACTGGAAGGAGAATAGCTGCTTGATTTGGCCGTCTCGGAAGAGAGGGTAAATCCCTGTGCTTCACTGATTAATCTGGCATGCCACTCAAGTCTTGGGAGCTCGGGAGCTGTTTTATCCTTAGTAGCTCAATAAGTTACATAACTACATCTTTAGCAATTAATTAATGTTAAGTGATGTGATACAGTGGGGAGTTAATTGCCCTGGAAATCAGAAATGCCAAGTTACAGGGGTTTCTTGTACATCTGTAGAATACTTCCTGTTGAAACTGTACATTGTTGTTTTTTTATAAACAAGTCACTGAAAATCTTGCTGTTAGCTAAGAACTCCATGCAGGTTTTATAATATACTATTTCTGGAGACCTAGTACTTTCCTCAGAAAGTTTAAATTTATCAGTATATAAAATCCTTGCACATTTATTAGATATATTCAGTTTTTTGCCTAAACCCATTCTTTTTTCTTTCAGGACTCAATCCAAGTGCATGTATGTCTGATTTTGTACTTTTGAGTTCTGAATTTGACTTTGCTGCTAACTTGCATTGTAGCCATATAGTGAATCAGTATACCTTTCTCTTCCCCATGTATATGATAGAGATAATAGTGGCTTATCAGAATAAAAATGTCATATAGGAGTTTACCCAGACTTTTCAAGAAGGCAGAAGGATAAAGACTGCTAATTTGATTGGTTCATCAGGAGGTACAGTGGTGCTTTTTTTTCTTTTTCTTTTTTTAGCACCTTGAGCATGATTTCAAAGGAACAGGTAGGGTTGCCTTACCAATCACATCAGCAGACTGTGTTTCGCTGTCCTTTGCAGTGACTAGCATTGCATGCTATTCCATTCAAAGAAAGGATATGGGGTAATGCAATGAACTCCCAGTAGGGAAGTCTTATCTTTGGACTATTCCTTCAGTAGCTGACAACCCATTAGAGATGGCCTGTAGATAGTATTGGTATATATATGTCTAGTCTTTTTTAAAAAAGAACTTTCTAAAATTCGACATTATCGATATGCATTGAGTTTCACAGTTTAATTATTCTTGCTGCAAAATAGTATTTTGATGGATTTGGACTGCTATCGTCTTGACCTGTAGGAGAATATTTACCAGAATATTTTACTACATATTGCTGGAGTTCTGTTCAAAATGGTCACAAGACCTTAAAGGAAAAATATGCCTCTTGTATGCTCAGAGTTCGTTAAAGCACATACACATATGCAGCAGCTCCACTTAGTTTTTTATGTTGCACTTGGTAAAGCACTGAAGATTGACAATTTTTATTTATTTCAAATGCTCTGCTTATGTTCTGCTTTTAACACCGAGATGTTTTTCACTTGTGAGTGAAGGAAGGGTCCTGTATGTGTAATAGCTAGATTCTGCATACTTTCCCTAGCTATTTACAGTATACGCCTCAGACTCTTCCCCCATCCTCACACATTCCACATTCAGGCATTTTTTGGTGTTTCTTTTTCCCAAATCACTATAGATTTGCCCTAGGAAACAAAATACTCATGTAAACTTGTTTGGTCCTACACACACACAGTTTTGTATTTTCTGTTTCTAAAGAGAAGACCACTCTTACTAAGATATCTTTAGGAGTTAGATGTGGACATTTTAAATTGGATATTGTTTACTAATAAAAGGATATACTTTATATTACATACTAGTCTGTGTAAGACTAATGTAAGTGGAATGACTACACCCAATTATTATGATTTTCTTCATGACATTAGTCTGACAACTAAATTAATTAGTTCAAGGAAATTATTTACTCTTGTTCTGTCAACAGTAGCATTAATGCGTTGAGATATATTTGTAAACCCTAAGAACACAAGTCTGTCTTTCACTGTCATTATAGTGGTACAAATGTGCTGTAGGATAAATTAAAATGGCTAGTTTGTTTCTAAAAAATACATCCTGAAATCATAGTGATATCATATTCTTAGTTTGTAAATAAATAAAATGTATATGTTTTGGTTTTTTCTAAAGCCAACTATTGAGAGCTTACTTGGACTCTAATATGAGCTGGGATTTTCCGCCTTTTTCATGCATCTTATGTGGAAGAAATTCTGTGTGACTAGATTGATTTAATAATCTACAGTAGATTATTATTAAAAAAACGAGAAAACTTGTTGACATAAATGTTTAATATTTTTATTATTCATTGTTCAAGTTTTTAAAATATGTTGTGTACAAGTACAGACTACAGTGGATGTGATTGATCAAAACCGCTAACTTTTGTGTGGCCTCAGCAGTTCTCACCTATGATCTCAAGATGGGTCAGCTTATTCTGTAACAGCTGCTGAGTTGCTGCAGGCTGAAATACTGAGAGAAAATAGATGCTGGTTTATTTTAATTTACCAGGCTGTCAGCTGTGGTAGCTCAGTAGATGTGTCATGAGCAACTGAACTCTTCCTGCAGGGAGGGCAAGGGTTCCTGGGAAAGGGATTGGTATTCTGCTGGTTAAACACCACTAAGCTTTCCCGTGGAAATCTGTCCTTGCTCATGAGTCAGAGCTCCGCGCCTAGTTGAGAGCCCAGAAAATCAGCTCTTCCTCTCTAGAGGATGCACATTAGAGAAATCTCTGTGGATCACTATCAGTGGTGTCCAGCTACGTATGTATCGGCCCCTGTTCTATTGTGAGAGGGAATTTATAAATATAGCTTTGGTTTATGAATATAGCTAATGATAATTGCAAGGTAGTCCAAAATTCAACATTAATCTAATTACAGCAACTGAGGAATTTGGATCCCCAAATTAATTTTACTAATGTTGGTCATACATGAAATGCAGATATCCTGATAACACAGTGATATGTAATACCTTTTAAAATTGCTGTGAAAAGCTGCTAAATACTGCTGCTTATAACAAGCTCCCCCTCTTTTTAATAAATGAGATAAAATGGTAATGCAACTTATTAACCAAATCTAGTCTAGAGATTGCCTATTCGTCACTGTAATTTTTTTCACATTTTTTCAAAACTTGATTGAATTGAAATATGGAAAATGCAAAGAAGTTAGTACTTCTTGAATACATTTATATTACCATTATACCTTAATACTAAACTGAATTATTATTGCATTTTTTAAACAGTCATATGTTTTGCAAAATGTGCATTAAAAATCTGTTTTTCAAAATTGCTTTGAAATTTTATGGCATTTTCTCTTGTCCAGCATTAGTTGCCCATAAGAGATGGGTCTTTGTGATGTTTTGGAGTCATGGAACTGAAAGGTGACACCTCTGATAAATGACGAGTTTCCATTCTGTTCCCTATTCAGAAGGAAACAGTTCTGGAGAGCAAACGAAAGTGGGACTCATTCTTTTGAGGGAGTCTTAATATATAGATGTGAGGAAAAACACACTTACCACAATTTGAGTCATTAGTCTCAAACAGGCATTTATCCGAGTATTTGGGTGCTTAGTTATGTTATTTCTCCAAAGCCATTTTTAATTAAATATTCTGTTTTATTTTATTACAAGCTAGTCCATGACCCTCTAAACAGGGCAATTTATCACATTTTGCCATCACTATTGATGACGATGTATCTACTTTTCAAATGCTTTACAGTAACCCTGTTAGAAACTGCATGTTTTTCCACTAAGCACACTCTAGGATCCAGAGCATGATCTAGCATGAGCCAGGACTGGTGGGTCACAAAGTAAGGGCAGGTTGGCAGGAATGAAAGGGAAATTTTCTGCTACTCTATTTCTGGTATGGATGGATAATGAATTTACGTATGACAAATATATTTTTTTTTTTTTCAGAAGAACTAACATGATATAAAAAACTGTAGCAATGACAGTTTTTAAATTTACATACATAATGTGAATTTGAGCTTTATGCTGGGAATGCTGCTGTGAAGTAGACCAAGTGTGATTTTCTGTGACAATCTAGCTGTGCTAGAATTTTAGACTAGATGACTCAAAGCTGCCCTGCTAAAAATAAAGCAGGTTTCTGTTTTAAAATCTGAGCTGTACACATACAGAATATATATGCAAATTAAAAAAAAAAAGGGCAAGTTTCTCTGTATGACAGATTTGTGATGATATTTTATTTAACTCTGACATAGAATTCAAAGGTTGAAAGGTCCTGACAACTAAGGTACTTATAAGAAAAAGTAACTGTGACCTATAAAACTACCTGACCAAGAGACCCCTATGTCAATAGCTCTAGTATTTTTTACAAATAAAAGAAGCTGGATGCAGCAGTTGGTGAGGCAGCACCAACTTGACATCCAGGTTTCCTTTTGCTAAATATTGTGTGCAAATTAAATTTTCGAATCAATGTAAAGGTTAATTATTAACTTCCAAAGCAGCTTCACTTACAAAATGGAGAATGGCATGGCATGCTTTATTGAAAATATTGAGGTATAGTAACTGAGTATGTTCCAAGTAAAGCAAGAACATGTATCAGATAATTATTTTTTAATTACAACGTGATAGAGTGAGATGACAATTTTGGATTCTCAATTTTTTCTTTTAGATCTTCTTACATTTCCCATCCATTCTTTGAAACATATTGATGAACTATTTTGTTAGTCCTATCAAGGTGCATTTTAATTATTCTTTCATCTTTTCCAGAAACTGCAGGAGGAGAGGGAGAATTTGACCATCAATTGACCTGTGTTCTTGTCAGATTTCTTTCATTTTACTAGAATCACAAGAAGTGTCTAGTCTTTAGGATGCTTTTAGACAGCTGAAAGCAGGGGTTTGACTACCAAAAAGAAAAAAAAACCCACCCCAAAAAACCCCACCACAAACACCAAAGCAACCAACCACCAAAAGCCACCACACAAAAAAAACCCTCTATTCAACCAAGAAGTCTCAAAGACACAAAAACTTTCTTTCTAACTCATGCTCTGAATTGCTTTCTGACCACTGAAGTTGAACTTCTTTTCTATGGTGTGCCTGGCTTAACGAGAAATGACCTCTTCCACTGTTCACAGTCCCCTTCCTTGCCTTTTTTTGTGAGCATGTGAAAGATGCCAAATGTTCCCAGTTCTAAAGCTATGATTGAAAATTACATGGGTGAGGCAGGGCAGATTAAAAAAAGCATAAAACCAAATCCCATCCTGTTCTGTTCTTTATAGGACTTTTTTTTTTTTTTTTTTTTTTTGATGGTTTGGCTTGCTAGTTTGGGAACTTCAAATGGCTCTGACAGTAGACAAACTGTACGATTTCCTCTTCACCCCCAGATCTCTGCAAGTGTTTGCTTTGGATTTGCTCTCTAATACAAACTCAGCGTACCTCTTAGGCATCTGCAGTCTTCCCTTGTTCTCCAGCTTTCTTGTTGCTTTTCCTTTCTGTTTTCCCCATTCTGAACTTAAGAAGGGAGCATCCCTTTTTCCAAGGGAGCCATTCCAGGTTATTGTTGAAGAGGAGGGGTATTTCTACTTTCCTAACGGAGGGACACAGAGTGCAGTGGCAGGTTGCCACATCCTAGGAGCTCTTTTTCTTTTGAGTCTGCTTAGGGAAGAGCTGATGGCTCTTTGAATAGTTCTTAGTATTGCATTAATACAAAATTTATCAAGTGCCGATTGCTCTGCCAAGTATCATGACCCACTGTCCTTATGGAAGGAGTACCTTATAATTAATTCCAAACGGTTGCTTTATTGCTTTGTTTTTGGAGTATGTTTGAAAGTGTTGTGCTAGGCCATAAGGTCCAGCCTGTCCTATAGGATCATGCTTGGATTGTGGAGGTCCGTATCTCTTTTAAGGAGACCAGCCATGCCATTTTTTTGATAACATACAATTATAAGCTATAAATATAAAGGAAAATTAAAAAGAAAATAATTTGATGCTTCTATATTTTTCTTCTTGTATGATAGATTTTCACTTATGAGGAATTTGTTTCAGAAATGAATTGAAGGGAATTCCAAAAAATGCCCATCTCCTGACATTGTTGTAGATTTATTTCACTTGGCCCTTCCATTAGGTTGACTTTGGATGCTGATAAGCATTCATTTTAACAGAGGTAATGTTAGGGGTGTAATCAGAGGAGTGATGAAAGAAGGGATGGATACAGCCTTTCCACAGTCCTGTTCATTATTTCTCTCACAGGTCAGGGTTCCAAATGTTGTTGTTATTGTCAGTAGTAGTGATAGAAACTAAGTTTGGTAACTATACATTATGGGAATTGACATCTTTGTTGTGTGAGCTGTCTTGTATGGAGTTTTTCAGACCTCTGTTTTATTCTCCATGGTAGTTAGAATTCACATGAAACCCCAGGAGGTTATCAAATGTTACCAGTATGCAGACATGAAATAATTGTATGTTTCCTTTAAGTCAGTGCAGGAAGCAGCATCTAAAAGCTTCTGAGAAATCTGAACGTGAATGAAAAGCAATATATTGGAACTGAACTTAGTGTAGAAGTGATACCGATGGAAAGATGAAACCTTTGCTAGAAGTTAGCACTTTACACTTTGTTAAAAGTGATGTGCAGTTTATGATCTCCTTCAGTCTAGGAGAGAGCTTTTAAAAGTTGCTTTTTATTGACTACAGGTCTGTGCTGTTATTCTGACAGATACAGATCTTACCTTTGGGACTTGCACGCTTGTTTACTTTAACAACTGTGTACCTGGAAAATAGCTAAGGCTTAAAATAACACTGTCTGGTCCAGAATATGGCAACTTAAGATTGAGCTGAAAGCTTCAGTCCTCAACTACAGTTGCTCTCCATTACGCACTGAAACTGGCTGCAGAACATGGCACTAAATATCAAAGCTGACTGGACTACCTAGGGGACTGTGTCACCTTTAGCAGTAAAAATCTCTCCTACAATGGCTGTCCTTTTCAGAAGCAGGGGAGCTATTAAAAATAACAGCTGCAAAATCTGGAAAGAAATAGTCAAATTTGGAGATAGAAGAAATTTGTAGGTGTGAACTATAACTTACACATCCTAACAGGGGACAAATGAGTCAAGTCAATGTAAAGCAATGTATTTTATGAGCATTTTATCTCATTTCTGATGGTGGCCTAAATTTTTCCTGACATTCAGCCCACAGAAATTTTCTTCTATGGGAAATTAGTGACCTCAGATCTTACTGCCTTCTGAATCACCTGTAAACTTTCAATGGTGACAATAAATCCAGAATGGATGAAAGAACATATGATTTGCATTGACTACTTTAGTTTGTATGGATATACCATAGGTACATGTGGCCATAAATACTTGAATTGGAAAGAGATTATTTTCATATACAGCACTCTACCAGAGGGGAACTCTGCGTCACCAAGCTTGGACAAGTCTTCATGTTCTAAAGTAGTTGCCTGCCTTGCTTTGGGCTATTGCCTTTGTTCAAACTTGTATCAGAAATAAGAATGAGACAAATGCTTCCCGATTCCCGCTCCTGTCCTATGGCAGTGTGTCAGTATCTGATGGCAGTTACCGCTCTGAAGAGCACTGGGTGGCAGTGCATTGATAACTGCGCATTCTAGAACCTTTCTTTTCTAAATCAGTTGCATCTTTTGGCCTGACATTGTAGATTGAAATGTATTGTATGAAACAGTTCATGACTGCCTTAATTGTTAAGTCAAATATTTTAACTGCATTTCAATTAAATAAATGTTTCTGAAGTTCTAGGGATATCTAAAAGGAGGAGATACCCAGATGCTATGCATTAGAAACATTTAGTATAAAAACTTCAGTGGTGGTGACCTCAGCCAATTAAGAGTTGTACTGAACCCCATGCTTGTATCTGTAACTACTAGCATAATTACTGCTATTAGTTATACTCAGGTTTTAATTTGCAGGAAGGAAACATATTAAAAAGTATTGGGATGAAAATAGCAGTAGTGCGCTCTTTTGCTTTCACAAATAGGGGCAGAATAGGAAGAAAGAGTATGCAGAAATGATAACCCATTATTATGACTTTGCATTTATTTGCTTCAACACTCTCTCATGTTATTTTGAATTCCAGACTCTTACAATCTTTTTTTACTCTTCCATTTTCATGAATGTTGATGCCTTTTCAGTAACTATTTATGATAATGCCCATTTAATATTTTTTTTGATTTCTATGGAGTAAAACAACCACAGATTTAAGCATAAAGCAAAATAAGCATAGTAAAGAGCTCAGACAAGACTGTGAAAGACAACAGAGGGGAAAATACAGATTTTCTTAAAAAATTATTATTATTGTTATTATTGGAACCTTTAGAAATACTTAGCTCTACAGTTGGGTTAGAAGGTACAGACAGTTATTCCTGGGGGAGTAGAGTGTCTTTGGTAGAATGTCGTCAGGCAGTTGTGTTTTACCTATTTTCGCTTTGACCTTCTTTAGACTCATTCTATACCTCTCAGTAAATCAAGTTGCATGTGCACCCATCAATTTCTGATCAAGGTGATGGTGGGAGGGGAAGTAGTACATGAAAAAAGTGAGCTTTTGCTGTAGAAATAACCTCCTTTCAAACACTTCTGATAACTTCTTGGAGAGAAAGAAAAAGATTTACAATTGGGATTGCTCCACAGCACTGCAAAGTGTGCCTGGGCTTGGCATTCTCCGTACTTAAGCAGGCATAGCACTATTGACTGACATCATTTGTGATATTAGAGCATAATTATTTAATCAGAGTAGAAGCTTAACTTGTGTGTGCTTGTAGATTAGGGTTTCTTAGGTAATGGAACAAAACAGTTGCATGTTTTTATTCAAACCTATTGCTATCTTCCCTTTCAAAACTCTTGGTGTTTCTTTAATAGGAAGTATAATAAAACATCTTGAACATGTGGAACAGACTTTCAGTGTGGACCTATTTGTCCTCAGTCTGGTGTGTTGTGTCTAGGTGTTGTAACTGTTTTATATCTGCTATTGATCTTGTACATGGCTCCTGGAACATGACCTAGACATCACACAATTAAGGTGAGGCTTCCAGCTAGGATATCTTTGCTTTTGTTGGTAAACTCAGGCCTTTAATGCCTGTTCTGAGTTGGTTCTTTTGTATTGTATTTCCTTTGTGTGAGTAAGTTGAAAACTCAGATCTTCTGTATGACAAAATCATTTAGGGATCTATTAAACCTCTAATTTAAAGACAGTGATATCTTCGAGATTATATGGGTAAGCTGGATTTGAGGCAATGCTTTTGAATTACAGCAAGTCAGCACCTGCAGAAACTCTTAAATTTCCACTGGGACCAATATAATAAAAAAAGGAAAATAATTTTTCAGGGTGCAAAGAATTTTATTCTGTCAATACTTTAAGTGGTTGTTTTTACCTGAATAAATAGAAAATGAGTGGTTTACAAATGTGTTTTAAGAATAAATGAGTTTTATGCACCTGCTATCAAGTCTTCCTTCATTCCCATGAATTTCAGGAAGCATCACCTCATTCTTCACAAAACATTGTTTTGAGTCTGTACTTCAGTTAAAAATCCATAAACCATGAAACCCCATGCCAAAACATTAGCCATATCGATCATCAGGTACTGATTTAATTTCATTACTCCAGTCTTTCATGAAAGAAGTAATGAGTCCTAGTCAGCAGATACTACACTTCTACTAGTAATATAACTTAATATGATGAATGTCAGGGCAAGTTTTTTCAGTTTTGGGGCTTTAGGGTTTTTTTCTTAAATAAAAGTTGAACCAGCATGGTGATGAAACTAAGATGCATGATAGATGAGTATTTAAAGGTCTCGTTCTGAAAATGAACTGGAATATAAAATTTTAAATATCATCTCCTAATAGCAATGAAATTTGAAGTTAGTTTTACTTCAAAAGCCCTTGTTAGGCGTTTTTTAGGTAGCTTTTGATGTATTTCAGTCTTGTTAATTTAGGCATTAGAAGAATGGAACTTCAAAGTGGGGAACTAGGAACTGACATATAGAGAGTTTGATTCTGCAGAGAATTGTTTTCGTGTTACTCCTCCCTCTATTTCTCAGGGTTTTCTATCAGTATAACACATAGTACTTCCCAACACAGGTGTAAGAATCATAAATGTATTTTCGAAGTACCTAGTGTTTCTGTTTACTAGAGGAAGACTGTTATATCTATGGATTTGAGAAAGAAAATATAGAGAAGCTTTTTCCCTTACTCTGTCGTAAAATGGAAGCTTTGTGACTCTTCATGCTCTCAGCTACGCCTTTGTCAGCAAATACTCTTTCCTTCCTATGAAACACTTAAAGATTTCCAGAGCCAGCTTTTTCAAGGGTCTTTACCAACAGAGCCAAATTTGACAGGATAAGAAAAAAAACTGGTACAAAATATAAGTTAATCCCAGGAATACTGAGGTAGTCCATGCAATCACTGGGATATAGAAAACCTGTATTCAGAATGTGCTTCGCCATTTCTCTACACTCTAGTTAGGCTATTTGAAGCAAAACTCTCGGATGTGCTCAGGTCTTTCTCTCTGACAGGAAATGCTTTTTCATCACAAGCAATCTTCCCTGACAAAAGTCTTGTCAAATAAAGATACCTTTCTGCACTATGCCTTTGTTTCAGGGAGACAGTACATTTTAAATGAGAAATCTGAAATGGAATTAAATGAAATTCCCAATCTACTGCATTCATTCTCTTCAAATTAAATGAGAAGAGAGGGTTCCTTAACAATGGGGAGCAGTACGCAGTGGATATTGGCATTCTGCAGAACCTGAGGTAACTTCTAATGGTAACTGAGTGCGGAAAGCTTGTCTGGAATCCGAGACTGAGGTGCATATTGAAGTATGATATAGTACTGTAAGTGGAAACATAAATAATTAGTACTGTAATTTAATATAAATTGAGCAGAGAGACTCTCTGCTGGATAAGCAAGAGAATATAAAAATTTCACTTTTATTAATTTAATATTATTTTCCAAGAGTTACAAAAGAAAACATTTTGCAATGTTTTCATCTTTTCAATACCTTCAAAACATTTTTACTGGAATGAATAAAGGTCTAAAGTGGCATTCTGTGATTATATTTAAATATTTGTTAAAGTTATGTTTATGCTTAAGTCAAATTAGTTCTATTTAATTCACATTAGTTCAAACTCATTTTGCAAGTCTGTATTGCAGTAGACTTGCTAGAATTAGTAAAAGTTGTGTTAGAATTCTGTTTTGCATTCTTTATATCAAAAGAAATTACAGAAGCATCTGAATACATGCTGTTAACTGGTTTTGAAGTGATATGCACTGTTTAGAATATTTAAATAACTAATGAATCCATTTATAATAATTATTTCATATTTCATAAGAGTATGCAAAATGAAGCCCGATAAAAAGGATAGGCTTTTGTATTGTAATCTCACATTTCATTATGCTTTTTGGAACTAGTATGCTACAAAAAGGATGTTTTAAATTAAAAGCGGTGTTTGTGGATGCTTGAAAGTCGTCAGAAAAACCTACTTGGATGTTAACAGAAATTGGATCCTGTTGGTATTTTCCATTTCATGCATACTAAGTCAAAAGTGTAATATCTAAATATGCTACAGGGGATTATTAAAATTACATAGTTATTTTCTAGCTGAAACTTGAAATTATCTGGTAGCTTTTTTACTATAATGTAGTGCTTAAAATGTGTATAATTTATCAGAAGTTAAAATTGTAGATGGTTCCCAACCTTTAAAATAATTCCCATTTGGTTGCAAATACCATTGCAATTAGAAAAAGCCATAACAATTTGTAGTTGTATTTAAGACATAGAAGAAGAGATCTGATTTCTGAAAGTGCTGTGTATCAGCAACTCTGAAGTGTTTTAAATTCTAGCCAGAAGCATAGCATAATTGATATTTATGTTATCGGTACAGCAATATTCTCATTGCTGTCATTTTGGTTGTCATTTTCTCCTTGCTTGTAAAATTGTGTCTTATTTATTATTTGCACTTTATTCTTAATCAGTTTTGCTAATGTAGTAAAAACATTGAAATGTTATTATATGATGAGCAATTTTCCACTATATTAATCCAGCATTACATTATACTGTGTGGTGACAATAATGATTTCTAATGTGGTAATGAGAGAGAGTTATTAACATGTCCCAATATTTAATAGTTTCTTAATTGCAAGATGGAAAAATATTTTAAGTTACCGTAACCAGCTGTATTACTGGCTTTTATATGGTGGGATCTGGGCCATAAAAATCTAAAGATATATTTTGAACACAATACTGTCTCCATCACCTTGAAGCTGGTTAGGTTTTAAGTTTGTTTTCACAAAACATGTAGTTATTCATATGATATTTTTTCCATATATTCGACTTCAATATTATTATTGACAAATAGAGGAGGACTTACAGATTTAATGCATGTTTACCAGTGTTCATTAAATGGGTATGCAATACAGTTTTTTTCTGAGGAAGGCAAAAATTCTGTGGTATACAGCTGGGAACAATATTTAAAATCATTAACCTCTCATGGCCATGACACAATATGCTGAAATAGCCATGGTACAAGCTAAGAGCTACTCACTAACAGAAATACAGACTCTGCTTTAATGATTCACAACCAGCATAAAACAAGTAAATATGTATAATAAATGATATATCAAACTCAGTATATTGCATGGACTTTTATATTCAGTTAAATCTTTTCAGAAGTATTGTAGGTGCTTCAAAAAATGGAAGTTAGGAGTCCAAATGGGGCTTCTGGCCTTC
This sequence comes from Podiceps cristatus, assembly GCA_000699545.1. Taxonomy (NCBI): domain Eukaryota; kingdom Metazoa; phylum Chordata; class Aves; order Podicipediformes; family Podicipedidae; genus Podiceps; species Podiceps cristatus. Next base: position 9,062 of record JMFS01118513.1, on the reverse strand, counting down.
TTTGTGTGAAAGTGCACGTGTGGAGGGGACTGTTTTTTTCCTGTGTTCCTGTGTTTGTGTATATAAAAATGTTACAAATAACTTTTTTCTTTTTTTTTTTTTTTTTTTTTTTTTTAACGTGTTAGGCTATGCAAGCTATTGAGAGTTTGCTTTGTTTTTATTTAAAACATTTAAAGTTTCACAAAAATGCATTTCCTATTTCATTTAAGCAGTTTTAAAGATAACTTGGAAAATTGTTGGGAAAGAATAAAGAAGGGGGGAAATAATTATAGTCAATCGGGAGAAACAAGTGTAATTTCAGATCTAAAAGTATTATAACCTTGTATAAGTGTACTGTCAAGTATGTACTGTTTACTGGCAAGTATGCAATGTGTACTGGCAAGTATGTTGACAGAAAATCTTACTACAACAGCAGTGTGTTAAGCTTCAGATGGAAAAAGACACTGTAGAAGCAGAAAATATATATCCCTATAGATAGTATTGCTATCAATAATCCAGCTAAATTCAGCATTTGACCAAAGAAGAATGTGACGTTACTTCTAGAAATTAAATTTCCCTAGAAGACTCTACAATACAGTGGTTTTGGTATGGGAACAGCAGCAAAGTCATACTATAAAATACTTTAAAAAAAAAAAAAAAAAAAGTATAATTTCTATATTTCCAGTGATTTCCTTGTAGCACATAAGTGAAAAATTGTTTAAATCTGAAGCTTCCTATTTCTTACCAATCAGGCAACATATAGATAAAAGCACGATTGATATGTTTCTGAGAGAAAATAACAAATGATCTGTATACTATTCAAGAAATTGATATTTGAATCTTAAAAAACAAATCCAGTTGCTAAGTGATTAAAATGCTCTGCATTGATTTAATTTTAAAAATTATGTACTTCCAATGAAATGTAGATATGGGTGATTTGTGTAGCTATTTTAAAAGACTTTATATTGAGAAAATAGTTCTTGAACTGAAATGGATAGGCTACACTTCCCATATTCAAAATGTCAGAGTGTGAGATCCTTGTATTGATTAACATCCCACTTTTAAGTCATAGGAGCATCGGATTGCTTTCAGAGCTATACTTACAGGAGGCATGGTTCCGAGTCCATCATGATTCCAGTGAATTTATAAATACTTCATTGTACATTCCCCAGTGTCTCAGGAACTTACCTGCAACAGGCAAAGACTCTCCAGCTGCCATTTAGTCTTGTAAGCGTTCTGGGCATGATGCAACTGGAAAAAATTGTGAAGCCGATCTAAACTTTTCAGGAAGCTGTTTAGATTCCAGCTTTTCTCCACTGTCTTGTACTCTTATTAAACTCTGCTTATTTCTATTTGCATAATCTGACAGTGAACTGATTCTATTCATGAACTGATACTAGGTTTCTTCCATTGTGTGTTCTCAGGTTTAGAAACAATCATCATTTTCTTGCATCAATGTCTTTAAGTTTTCATGATAAAATGACTTTTGCTTCTGTTATTTTTGCCTTTCAATTTGGAATATTATTTTCTGAAATATCTTAGGGGTTAAACAAGATTGATTGAACTTTTTACTGTCAACCTTACTTCTGCATTCTTCGGTGTAAATTGTCCAGAGGGAAATGTTTGGAGTTTTCTGCATACCCTTTTCAAATCAACAATTTAGTTTATGAGGTAGTGTTAATGACATATTTAAGAATTTCTTCTAGAAGTTCCACTAGAGTAACTTGCATTTTATTACCCAATAAAAACAGTGAGGCTTCTATCAGGATTCTTACAGCTGAGAATTTTGTATAATATAACTGTCACTTGAAGCCAGTATTTATGAACATGAGGGCAGTCCTGTAATAACTAAAGGATGAGCTTTCACTAATTTTGCATCTGCTACAATTAAGAAAGAGATTTAGATCCACTTTATGTAATGTGTTGTAAAAAAGATTCTATGAATGAAGCTCAAATGTTTAGCCTGCTTTTATTACATGTTTAAATAGCATAAGGAAATGACATTTTGAATGCACATCCCTCTAAATATATGTATTGTTCTCAGTGGTTAATTTCAATGCACTACTTTGTCTCAGTGGTTTACTTCTAGCAAATATATTGTGTTCTGTTCAGTTATTCTGTGTAAAACTTGGTGAAAACTTGCTCACATTTCAAGTTTTCAAAAAGGAACAGCACTAGACTATAAAAACATTGAAAAATGCCATCATTGCTTTCATCACTGTTGTGTATTAACTAGTTTTTAAGTCCCAGATGGTTAAATTTCTACCACCTGCCACTGCATTTTATCAAAAGAACAAATTATTCATACCTGCTTCAATCTTTGTCCCTTTTTTTAAGGGCTACACTGCAGTTGTACATAGAAGGAATTATTTCAGGTTATGGTTGAAATTCTATGGTGAGATTAGGTAATCTGGAATCACAGACCATAGAATCAGTCTGGAATCATAGAGAGAGTTTTCCTCTCTCACGTAAATGAATAATAGTACCGGTATAGTGGCACCTCTAAGCCCATTCTCCTAATGTCTGCTTTCTACTATGTATAATCTGGGTTACTGAAAATCCTATTAAAATAGCATACTTCTTTTTTTCCTCAAGTTTTGTATTATTTCAGGGTCTACTTTAAATGAAAAGGCTTAAAGCAACAGCACTAATGAGATTTGATGCGTAGATGCTGTACCGAGTGTTACGGTGTCGCAGAAATTGAGAGCATTACTCTTACTTCTAGTCTTATGTTTCAATAATGCAGATTAGCTCTGGCCTTATAGCTTTATTTTGCCCATCTATACAGTTAACTATGCATCTCATCATGTTGAATTCCTAGTTGCAAGACCAGAAGCTGTTACAGAAACAGATGAGCTATCGCTAGCAGAATAAATGCTTATGAAGATGTACTGTATAAACATTAGCTGCCTAATCTTATGGGTTTGTGTTTGTCCCTTGCCACCACTTTCAGATGATCTTTTGTTCTGACAGATGAAATATGGAATGCTATTTGTATTTTGATTTATCCCCAACATAACTATTGAAAAAGTTTTGTTATTTCTCTTCATGGATACATGATCTCCATTTTCAGCCAAAAAATGTGCAATGCTTTTCTTTTGGATATTAGGGTGAAAGTCAATTTGTCTTGTGAAGTTCTAGAAACAATTAACAAGAGGTATATTAACTAATTTTTTTAGCTGTATACATAATTTTCACCTTAATTTTTGCCCTCTGTGTCATAAGTGACAACACTGCAGACTTTTGGATGATCCCTCAGAAGTGTTCCATTTCCTTTTCAGTGGTCTGATTGTTCCTGTACACTGTGATATTGTTACATGTGGGTGGACACCTTTTCTCAGATATCACAGAAAAGAAATAAGGACATTTAAAACTAGGGTTTTTTTTCCCCTTGTGTCGAAGAATAATGTTTGAAACTCAACATCTTAATGTGTTGTTAAGAATACTTTATCAATTGTCTGAAAAAAAATTTCAGACACTCATACAGCTCTCTTGTCTCTGTGGGTATCTAAGTGTTAGCTTGTAAATTAAAATTATTTGACCAGAAAAGAAGTATTTTCTGATGCTTTTTCAGTATTTCTTTTCCTGTTTAATAATTTCAAGTGGTTTTCCTGTTTGTGAAAAACACCACCAACAAGCAAACCTCAAACAAACCCCAGACCATCTTTTATTCAACTATTTCTCCAAGAACTTGACTACTTCATCGCTCAGACCTGCTTTGTTGGTTTGGTTCTACATTTACCTATGCTTTACACTTTTCCTCTCATATCTTAACAGTATTTTGGGGGTTTCCTTTAGATGTGATCATGCATATTAACAAGCAGGCCATTTGCTCTCTCAAAATTTTCTTCTCGGACTAGTATCTAACTCTTCAAGAAATATTTTAATTTATCCATTCTTACGTAATTTATTAGAAAGTTTCTTATCATCATCTCTATTCTTTGTGCTCGGATGCATTCTGAATAGATGCTGGAATAGAGAGTAGTTTTACGTTACTAAAGCTATAAAAAGTATCTGGTGTGATTTTTTTTCTCAACTGCAGCATCTATATCAAAATGTTCCTGGCTTATCTTTTAGAGTCCCTATTACCTCACTTACCTGACCCTTGATTTTCTTAATTTTATAGTGCTGCCAGTGACATAGGAATATTCCCAGCTGTCCTATTATGGGTTACTTTTAAACTTTCACATATAGTTCCATTCTGTGAAATAATCTGTGAACTGTCTTGGGACCCTTGAGAGAACTATACTAAATTTATCTTTTGACAAAGACTTTTTCAGTTTCCTACTTCATGTCATTTATTTCTAATTGTTTCTCTTTTGGTTTTAATCTACGCAGCTGGTGGTCATTTGTCACCTCATCTATATTGATCTCTTTGGCTATGTCAAACAGCTTTCAGTCTTTTCCACCACAACTAGAAGCTGAACAAAATGCATGCTATAACTGTGTTCGTTTGTCCTGAGATGAAAAATAATGTCATACTCTAAGCAGTGAACCACATCAATTATAGAATTCTTATCTTTTCTTTAAGTGTTCTGTGTTAATAAAAGGAATATCAAATCTGATAGTTCTAATAGTCAATTGCCACCTTTTAAATTACAGGTATGTAATCTTTCCTTTGAACAAATCCATACAGCCATCAGAACAATAGCAGCGTGTGAATTACAGCTTTTGCAGGAAATCAAGCAGGGAGTATGCAAGACTCTGTTGTTTCTTTCTATATTCATCTTTGCAATAACAATGGCTCTGCTCATTTTCACAAACCTTAATTGTCATTCAGAGTATCCCATTTGAGTTCAATTATATGCTCTTAAGGGGAAGGAACCCTGTTAATGTTTATCTGTAAAGCACTGCGTTCATTTATAGCACTCTAAGTAGTGATCAATTTTCTTTTATACTATGCGTTCTGGTTTGTACTAAATCCATTTTAGCAGGCAGTAATTTCTCAACACCAGTCTTTCTCAGTGTGTATGTTATTGGTAATTCAGTAAAAAACTATGATAGTGGCATGCGGTTTTTACTTTTTGTCAATTTTGTTTCTTAACTAATATTTTCAAAAGCAACAAAATTACATCTTATTTGAGAGTATTGCATATAGGTCAGGGTAATTCTTATTTATTCCATTTTTCCAAAACCAATGTTTTTCATGTCCCAATTAAAAAGAAAAAAAAAAAATGGTGTATCTGTTTATGCATACAGGAAAGCTGTCTAATTTTCTGTCTTCTAGGAGGGCCATATTACAGATCAAAGTGATTAGGTGCATTATATTTAATGTCTTGTTTTTAACTACTTTTGTCTTAAATATTAGAGGTGCAAAGAATGGATGGTAAGAAGTAACTTAATCATATACTTGCAGTGCAGAAGGATCTGAAGTGAGTCAAGGATCATATGTCTCTCTTAACTTTACACTGAACATTAAAATGTAAAGAGTAGGAAGCCCACAGGGCTACTAAAAGAGACACTATGGTTTTAACACTGTGCATTTGCCAGAATAGGAACTAACTCTGAAGATTCTTAAAGAAATAATGACTTTCAGTATTACTTCTGCTTGTAGTTACCTGATGTCGCAGAAAAAGTATTAAAATACAGTTTTATTGGACTTGCTGATTTCAGTTCTTTGACTAAGTAAAAAGGAATTTAGATTCACACTAGATTGTAGCCAAATTGACTTGGGAACTTCTTTGAGTGGTTTTGTGATTTTTATGAAGAATACTAACCACCTGTTTTGGAGAAGTAACGATTATCAGAATTTAAAAGAATGAGACTGTGTGGCATACCCCAGAAATCTTCATGATGGACATGCTTGCTAGACTCCACTTAAGACGTGTGTAGGAAAAGACCTGAGAGGAGTCATGGAGATGGACATTTCCACACCACAGGTATAGGCAGCCTGCTAGCTAGCACTGCCCTGGCTTTTCTCTTGGTCTTTTCAGATTCTGGATGAAGTTGCATTCTTGCATATTTGGGGCTTTTTATTTTAAGCATCCACACCAGTGCACAAGGGGATTTCTGCCATTTAACCCTTCTTCCTGTCTTCATTTTTGACTCTCTTCTGAACCATTTAGGTCTCTGTAGATCTGAGAAAACATCCGAACTTGTATTTGGAATTTTAGATGTATTTGGGGGTATAAAATGATTTTTGCATGCCCCTATAGCCCAACGCTTTGACAGTGAAGCTGGAAGAACCTACATCTATGTAAATGAAAATCAGATTTTGTGATAGCAGTTCTTCAAATCCTCTGTCCTGCTGGCAAATGGGAGATTGATATAGCCAATTTCAGCTGTGTCAGAGAATAGCGTTGAGTATACCATATGTGAGAACAGGACCTTCTCATGAAAGATTTCTTCTTCTTTTCTGGTTATATGTTCACACAGAAACACTCAGAGCCACTGACCACCTTACTTTCAGAGCAGAGATTCAATATTTTATTGCTAATCAGTATCAATAGAAGTTGGAGTTACCTAGTACTGTTGAACATGGAAGCTGGTATATTTAATACCTGACTTCAGTGATTTAGGCTTGGCTTTCTTCATGTGGACTTGAAAATTTTCATTAGTCTTTATTCACATTGAAGAAACACTGCCAGAAACTATTTCTAGTGAAGAAAAATGTTCTTAAAAGTTAAGTTGCTTCCTCCTTTTAAAGATTGAAAATGTGACTACAAAGAATTGTTACAGAGATGAAAGATTGCTAGACACACGGACTGACAGTTTCTAAATGTTAGTTGTCAAAAAGAAATGTTTCTGATGTTATCAGTTCAAGTGAAATATAGTTGTCCCATGGCTTCTTAGCAGTTAAATATAGCTCTTTCTCCCCAAGGTTCTTTTTTTCCTGACTTGTAGGGAGTTTTGGCTTATATCTATTATATATTTGCTTTTTTGACGTATTTCCATGCAGGATGTTATCCAATGAAGTATTTGGCAGAAGCACTGCTCTGATTTAGCAAGAATAAATAACACATCATCTGTAACTAGAGTATCCATTTATTCTCCTTGGAAACCTACATTATGGTAGATACTTCAGTAATTTTTTTTGAAGTGTTTTATCAAAGTTTTAAATTCAGGCACAACAAGCATGGAGATGCCACAGCAGGCATTTCAGAAACTGATTGGTTACTTGTACTTTATGGATCAGATGGAACAGAATCCATAAGTGCTACAAGGATTGGGAAGGGGGATTTTTTCATGTGGTGTTTTCATTTTGTTAAGATCAGGATAGTAAAAGCTTGCTAGGAGGGCACTGTGATAAAGTAGTAACTTCAAATTCGTACTTAGCTTTGTAGTGGTCCCTTTACACTACCTGAAGTAGGGTGACTTCTAAAAGCCAACAAAGAGCTTACGTTGAATGCCAACATAGGTCAAATTTTTAAGTCCTGTAAGAAAATCCTGCCATTTCAAAATAATTACAGTGCAATTTTGTGTATTGTGTGGACAGCTGCTGTTTGCAAGAGAGGAAATCTAGTGTTAGCAGTTTAAAAGTGCCAAATGAGAAGGCAGGATAACTCCATAGACTACTGTATTTGAATATATTACAGTGGAAAACAGAATTTTAAATTGCAGTATGTAGAAATTTGTTTTCTTGGGCATGCAACATGGTTTATAATGACTGGTAGTTTTTATTCCATGAAATAAATTGTTTGATACATCCTTTTATTACAGTCACACACTAGATTGATAACTTGGTAAACTGGTAGAAATAAAAAATAAAACCTCAATTGATGTCATTTTTGAATGTTTATTTAGTAGTATGTATTGTTGCTTGTTGCCATGAAATCAGTTGCTCAAAAGTTACATGATATGCCATGGCTTGTAGGGCACTGAAGTTGATTTGGAGTAAAATAGATAAAACAAAGGTAGAATTCTCACATACAGTGGTCTGACCCAGAGGTCAAGAAGGAGAGGTGACATAGCCTGCTCTAAATGTTTCAACTTTTGCAGGTTTAGGCTTGAAAATTAACATCTTTTAGCTCTTGCTTATTAGTTCAGGGTTTCCTAATAGAAGTTTTGGGGGGTTGTGGGTTTTTTGGTTTGGTTTGGGTTTTTTTGTTCGTTTTGGTTTTTTTGGGTTTTTTTTGTTGGGGGGGTTGGTTGTTTTTTGTTTCTTTCAAGACAGTAGAGATCATTAACATTTTCACTTCTCAAGGTATGTTACTTAAAATTTTTCCAAGGGCAAAGAAGGTAATGACTAAGGTACTTTAGTGGCCCCATTCACAGTTACTGAAGATGTTATGAGCGCTTGCAAGTAATTTGGCTTCTGTAGGCTTTGTAAGTTGTCAGACTGAGACCCTGTCTCTGTGAACATCAAAGAAGTTGCATGAGACACACACTACATGCAATTTGCTCTTTGTTTTGGAAATATTTATTGAAGTTCTCTTGTTAATTTTGCTTAAAGAAACAGAACTTAGCATGCTATTTAAATGTAGAAGTTGTAATTGCCTGAAGATGATATTTCATTTAATACAGGACAGGTTTCACTAAAGGTGGGGTGGCTGAAAGATTGTTGCACAACTGAGGAGACTGTAATAATGAATGCTTAATTGTGTACATACTCAGTGATGTATTGTTCCATGATAGCTGCAGATGTGAGGTATAAAGTTATCTTTCTCTTTGAAGAAAAAGACCTGAAGTTGTCTAGATACCACAGGCAATTATGCCTTGTATGCCCCTTCACAAATTTGTCAGCTTCATCTAAAAACCATCTGATTGGTTTTCTACCCTCCTCTGCTTTTTCTGAAAAGCTGTTTCAAAGTAAATAATACCGTAATTTCTGTCCTGTGTTTTTCCTGGCTGATTTGCTTCCATGTTTGTATCAGGATTCTCCTTCAAGTAGCCATCTTGGTGTTTACACAGGAGTGCAGCATCGCTGAGGTTGGAATGTCCCTCCAGTGCAACTGCCCTTCTCAAAGCAGGGTCAGCTAAAGCGGGTTGCTCTGGACTGTCAGGTTTTGAATATCTCCAGGGATGGAGTAACCTGTCTGGGAAACCTGTGCCAGCTTTTGACCACCCTCACAGTAAAGAAGTGTTTTCCTTATGCTTAACCAGAATTGGTTGGAAGCTCGCGGGTTGAGATAAAAACACTTTAC
>JMFS01118512.1:0-15560 GCA_000699545.1 Podiceps cristatus | reverse complement strand
AATCCTGTGATCCTGTGATCCTGTGATCTGTTCTATTTTAATCACAGTTGCCAAATAAGATAGTTATTAGCCTTTTTAACAGCATAATACTAGAGCTCCTTCTGGTGATCATTCTTGATGAACAATTCAGCCCTAGAGCCTCTCAAGTCTGCAAGGTTGTATTTATACTAGACATGCATAGCAGTGACAGAGAATGTTCCTGGGCATGGGAGTTTTTATGTTTACACTGTAAATCAGTAAGAATGGTCTCCAGTATACTTTGGCCTAGGTCAACTAAAACTCTCCCAAATATTTCACAGGTATAAGTCAGTGATCCTTTCCAGTTGTTAGTGTTAATATGGTCATGTTGTTCTGGAATATAAGAGATTTGTAGTGTAGATGTGGGCTGATCTGTGATAACTGCCCTCAATGCCAGGGTGTTTAATTTGCTGGTATTGACATAACTCAATAAAGTGAGGTGGCAGATGCATTATTTAGATTCTTGGAATGAAGGTTCTAAAAGCCAGATTAAGTACCTCATGGTTTATAGTCCCTATAAGCAAAATTTTTGTTTTGCTTATTTATTTATTTTTATTCAGAGACCTGAAACATGAAAGAACAACTAGATCTGTACTGTAGAACTAATGTCTATCTTACATTAAAATATCCAGGGTTAAATCAATGGAATGAAGAGATAGCAAACACAATTTCTTCTGGTAAATTAATTCACAAGTTTATTTTCTTCATTCCTAAATATGTGTGCCTAATTTTCCCTTTTAATTTGTCTGGCTACAATTTCAAGTCTACTAAGGTTTCTGTCACGCCTTTTTTCTTTAAATGAAAGGGCAGTTTAGTAATTCCATGAATGTAGTGTAGTACGCTGTTGATCTTTTTGTTTAAAAAGATTTCAATTTCTTGCTGAAGGTTTTTCTTCTAGACCTTAAATCACATTTGTATGTTGTTGTACACTCTATCAAGTTTTTTCTGACATCTTACTTCCAAAATGAACTGCAGAAATATATGCAGAATTTAATACAGCTTTATATGCAGTGAGACTAAATACCACCATTCTGTTCCTGTTTTATATACAGTGATTCAATATCTCATATTTGGTGCAGCATCACAGTTAACATGCTTATAAATCCTTTTCAGAAATACTACTTTTTAGGATCTAATATCCATTTTATAAAGATGTCCTCAATGTCCTTATTTCTTATTTTCAATTATTCTTGAGGTTACCTTAAAACCACTTTGTTTAAATAGACTTAACCTACCAACGAGACCAAACTGTGCCACATGACTTTTAATTACCATTTATCATCCCGCAGTTGCTTGTATTATCCACATTTATTCCAACAAGTATTATTCTTATTTACACGTCACTATTGAGCAGCATCAGGCCTAGCAGCAGACCCGTGGACTTTTTCCAGCATTGCCTTTTTCAGTGATAATTCCCTATTGTCTGCTTGAGAGCTATTTCTTAATCAACTTCTTGTGTAATTACTGATGTTGTCTATTTGTTAATCATTGTGTACTGCTAAATCAGTTGTCTCTTTTTTAATTTAATACATAAGTAGTTATGTTATCAATCAGGCTTTCAAGAATTAAATGAGATTTGGATGACAAGAACCATTCTCTCTAAAATCTGTTGACAAGATTTTAACTCTATCCTGTCATTGTATTTTCTATCAAAAGGATGTCAATCAAATTTCCTTTTTTTCCCCTCAAATTTTAATATTAGGATAAATGGTCATTTGTTTAGTTTTTTGTTTTGGTTTGGGTTTTTTGTTTATATTTTTTGGTGGTTTTGTGTGTGTGTGTGTTTATTGGTTTGGGGTTTTTTTTAGCACAACAATCAAACTTCTCCAGGCTTCTGGCATTTCCTTTATTTTTCAAGACAGACTCAAAATTGTTTCATGGTCAAGGGCTACTTAGACAATTTCTTCAGAACTACTAGGTACAGAATCTGTGTTATTTCTGATTTTTTTTTTTTTTTAATTTTTATGTCTATCAGTTGTTGCTTAAATCCTTCCTATTTACAAATAGTCTGACTAGTACTATGTAACCTTTAAATGAAGTAAATATCTAACATTACCTCTTTCCAATTAGAAAACCCAAAGTGAAAAACTCTAAGTTCTTAAGTTCTACTTATAAATACTTAAGTTATTCTTGTTTGCTAACTCTATCTCCATTTACTACACTTAATAAATATCTCCTTACTCGAATTTCTGTCATTCCTCACACTCTAAAAAATTCACTTATCATCCCAAGAGCCAGCAGCTATGGATCATTTTTTTTTCTAATATCTTTAGTTTCCTTTTAAAAAAAAATGTGTCTATAATTTTTTATTGTTACCTATGTCAATCTTTTCAGATAATACTTATGTTTTTCTAATTGGGAATCACTTAGACTATACTTCTAATATTGTTTACAATATCATTTCATTGCTATGCCAGTCTGGTGTCTGAACTGTTGATTTAAGGGGTCCTTCAGAATTTTTTACACTTTAGAAAATATTATTCTTAAAAAGATTTGATTCAGGCATTGTTATTTGCTTGTTTGCATTTCTGTCTAATCTTTTCCTTTGAGTAAATCTTACTTGTGTTCTTTCACAGCATGTGAACTCAAACTTTTGGTACACCAAGATACAAAGAGATCTTTGGTTTCTATTTGACATTCATTTCCTGGGTTCAAAATTTATATACTCTAAACCCTCCTCCAGCTGCTGTTTGATCTTCAACCCAATTAAAGTACCAGTGTTTCTTCCTGTAAAGACCACCAGGCACATAAGTTTCTTCTTTGTTGCGTTACCTACACCATGGTTAAAAGGGTTCTCAAACTAAGAATGCTCATTACATATTTTGTCTGCAAGACATGACCCAAAAGGAATTATTTGAAATTTTTACTATGTCAAATATCACACAAGGAGACAGAGGTAATAATCATTTCCCAGCACCTGCTTTCAACAGCTGAGTGTTTAAAGCAATCTTCTTTATGATTATCAACCTGGTGTTTCTCCTTAGGCTAAAGAAGCTATCCGAACTCTGATCTTCCATGTCTAATTTGACCACTCTAACCAGTATACTACTGGGTGTAAGAGGGAAAAGGAGCACTAACTATTCATTGTGTTCCAGGGCTTCCTGAAAAAAAAAAAACAAAAAAAAAACAAAACAAACTGATATAACTAATCTTCCCAACTTTGAGTGATTTCTGTTATGAATCCTAGTAGAAAGATTTATGTTCTTCAGGCCAGAAGTGAGGTGCTTAAGTATTCCTCTTGCCTTAGTATTTCTTACTGATCAGCTTGCTGGCTTCTGTGGAACTTGCATGCCAATTCTTACCTCTCTCATCATTTCTTCATGAACTATAGGCACACAATTTGATGCTGAAGCTTCTACCAAGCAACAAACACACCTGAAAGTTAAACACTGCAAAACTGAGCTCAGGTTCCCCTGTGAATTAGGCTCCAAGCATATTCACATTTGTAAATATTTGCTACATATGTCTGTAATTTAAAATAAATATAACTTTATATGAACAAATAGAACTGTTTAGGAGATTCTTCTACTTCCTTATAACATACATAATCAAGTCCTGATAACTAATCACTAGGCATATGTCAGCCATTGTTTGGGGTTTTTTTTATATGTCATAGCGAGGTTCAGATTACAATCTTATGCTCTTTGGTGGAAAGTATTTTGTGTTAGAAGACTCTCATTGACAAGGTTTTGAAACTGTAATACTGTTTTACTGTTGACTCTAAAAAAACTAAAGGCCTCTGGGATGGATCCCTAAAGCATTACTTTCTTTTTTCTTTTTTTGCATCACAGACATATGCTTAAAAGTAATTTATTCTACTTGTTTAAAGGCAGTATTCTGCAGAAGACCTCTTCCACCTTCTGACTCCTCTCAAGCATTGAGCCATATTCATTCAAGCTCCTGTGGTTTCGAGTTAGTAATCACCCTAAAGCAGGTAGTAATGTATTTAATGTAGTTTATTGGAGTTTGAAATTAAAAGCATCTTTAAAAAAACCCCATTTTCCATTTTGAGTAAATCATACCCATAGGTATGCTATCCCTTTGATTCCGTTTATGATCTCACTGCTGCTACAAATCTAGTAGATACCAGCTGAAAAACAAGTATTTTTATTCTTTACAGAGTCAACTGAGTGGCTCTTACATAACTGTATCCTCAACACACAGAGAAGATTTATTTTCTATAAATGGTTTGTCTAGAATCCAAAATTAAATCTACCATGTTACATTTTTCAATAGATCATAAGGGGAAATAATTTTCAGATGCTGGCATTACAGTTTGGAAATAGTGAAAAGAACAATAGTTCATTCTTTAGTGTATGTTAGACTATTGTTTGTGACAAGAGGTAACAACCATGCCTCCCTGTCAGATCATGCCTCAATATCTGCATTAATAATGTTAGTGATTATAGCTTATAGCTCAGAAGGAAAGTCAGATCAATCCAAGAGATGAGAACTTTTAACAAATATCTGTAAGATATCATATCAGGACAGACTGTGAGGATGAGGAAGCAAGAACATGCACATATCTTTTTTTTTTTTTTTTTCCTAAAAATGAACCATAGTCATATACTACCACTGATTCCCGAAGGAATAATGGATAGAATATTCTTGAAGCCTGACTCATTCTTTCTTAAGCTGTCAACAAGAAAATGAAATACTTAACTCTTTTACATGAATACAGAGTAAAACAAATTTTTAAAAACCCAAAACATTTAGAATTCCAGGTCTTGATCCCAAAAACACTAATATATGTGGCTAACTTTATGTACATAAGCATTTACATTTCAGTAGAAGTATGTACATCTAAGTGACTGCAGGACTAGCTCTCAGATGTTAGAATTGGAAATACCTCTAGCTCCATGTGATCCATCATTTCCACAGGTAGGATGCAGGCTTGGGGAAGAATAAACAGGTTATTTTTTATAAAACAATCAAATGATCTGGGAGCCTAAGTCCCATTTTAAAATCTGAATGATAAGTGTTAGATAACAGGAGGTAGATCCCATCTCACTAGACAGCACTTGAAAATTTTTTCGAAGTTACTTAATGCTTGGGAACTTAAAATGACAAGATTAAGATTCTACTAAACAATATAATGTAATGAAAAATCAATATCTGAAATTCAAAAGCATAAAAGTAAATAGAAGGAAAAAAGTTGATAAGAATAGGTCACACAAAAGATGAAAATCTAAAATTAAATATTTAATTAGAACTCTGATTTTGCTTTCAAGATAGGTGGCATTGCACAGGCTATATTACAATCTTTTATAGTATTTATTTTTTTGCCAAAGAGAATACTGTTTATTTTTAACAGGCCACTTTAATATTAATACATGTGTAATAGGATCAGAACTGAAAATCAGCTAAAGATGGTAAATTTTACATTATTGGGAAAATTACAATTTTTTGTATTGTAAAAACATTTATTTTTAACAATTTACCTACATTAATCAAAAAAGTACAGCATATTTAATAATTTTACAAATTCTTCATAAAAAATATATCTCTGTACAAAAAGTTCTTTTGCACCTACTTCATGTCACAGCAGCATGTAGTGAAATGGCAGAATGAAATACTGGGAATGAAAATTAGATTGACTTGATCATAATGCCGGCGTTCTTCCCCAACCCCCCCCCTTTTTCCTCACCCTCCCACCTTTTTTTTTTTTTTTTAATAACAGCTTTTCTTTTTTTACAAAATATTTTACACAAGAAAAAAAATTATTGCAGCTAGCCTGGAGAAAGGCAAGATGTGTGATGCAAGCAGCAGTTTTTAACAGCTTTGAAGCACATAACCTGTTTTTTAAAAAAAATATATAGCATGTATTATTAGCCCATTGTAATGATCTGGTCAACACTGGGGGAAAAGTCTTCTGCATATATCTCAGAAAGCAGACTTCCTGGCTGCCATTACCTGGCCACTGCACAACATTTTAAGAGTCTTATTCTGATGAAGCACCATATGTAAGTGCATGCATACACAGCCCTCTGTAAAATAACTTGAGGAGAAAGAGATCCAACTTGAACAGAAGACTCAAACATAGCGGAGATGGAGAGGCATTTGAAGGATGTGATAGAACCGGTAAAACTACAAGATATTTTCTTTACTGATATTCCAGTCTATAGCTCCTGTTTATTCAGTACGCCAAACAAACATTATAGGATAATTTGTCAGTGTGACCCAATTTCAAGTGTTCCTGATCAAACAATACTCACTTGGGATAAACATTCCTTATGTAACCTCCCCTAAACGAACCACTGGATAAAGGACTCAGAGAATCTGGGCTCTCTAACACAAAAGAGAAAATAATTTAACTACTCTCTTTTGTAGGACCTTTTCTCCAATACATTCCTCAGTGGTCATAGTGAGAGAGGTCACTGAAGAATATGCTGTAAGGGCAGAAGTAGAAAACATCATTAATAGCTACTTAGCTAGAATTTTGCGCTTGTTTTCACTGCTCCATTTTTTTTTTTTTTCTGCCATTGCCACTACAGAAGGACTTTCAAAGTAATAATGTCAATTTTGAACACCTGTCAAAAACTTTAATCACACAACATCTTTCCTCCCTGGCCCACTGTTCCTACGAAAGGTCTTCGTTTGCAGAGCGACTTCCTCTACATGGGGGAGGATCAGGACAACAACTTTGATCTGATGACTTTGTTCTTTCTCAGGAAATGCGAAGGGCTCTGAGAAGTGACAGATAAATGAAACTTACTGCACAAAAACCTCAGAAACAAACAAAAAAAGAAAGCCAGAAAACTACTAACAAAATGAACAAGGAACTGACTGGAAAGGATTATTTATTAAATTTTCTTCAGAGTTTCTTGCTCATATGAAGAATATAACAGCTGGAGGCCCTCCAATACTGTATTATATTGCTGGTATTTTTCATCTAACAGATGTAAAGTTGTTAAGCTGACCAAGGGTTACCTTTGAAATTTTCTTTGTGTTCTGCAACATCAGCTGAAAAACTTGTTATTGGGCTTACATTACCTTTTTGTTTTGTGTATACAACCAGACCTACACAGACCTTCACACATATGGAGTTCAGAAACAGTTTTCTACAGTTTTTTATAGCAACTGGACATTAGGACAGTTTGAAATTCAGAAAACTAAACCAAAATAGCAACAACAAAAAACAACCCTGAATTTTAAAGAAAATCAAAGCAACTTTCATGGTTTCTGAGCTCAACGTGTATGACTAAAATCAGATTTTACTTCATTATTTCCTGTAATTGCCTAATTTTAAAACTCAATTTAATTAATCTGCCCAATGGCATCTTTTGTTTGTTTGTTTATTTTCATTCAATGAAACCTCTAATTCTAAGCAAATGTTAATAATTTACTCAACAATTCATATTTACAAGTGTCAAACTTTCTCTGTCAAACTGTGTAAGTACAAAAGCAGTAAGCAGTGTGTTTAAAAAATCTGAAAAGAAATAGAAAGCAAAGATAGTTGAATATTCCTCTCTGTTCAAAGTAGAAACTGAATGACAGCTTGTTATAGACAATTTGTACTGGGTTTACATATGCTACTGTAATGTGTTTTAGTTCCATGTAACATCAGAAAATGATGTCATATTACAGGAAAAAAAATGGGAAAAATGCAAAAGGGAAGACTGTATTATGAGCACAGGCTCACAGGCTTTATGAGCTATCTAAAATAAATTACTATTCACATTTGTACATGGCAAGCAGCAATAGCTGCTAACCCCCCTGCTGTTAAATAGTATGATACTGACAATGGTGATTGATGACTGATTTCAGAAGAAAACAATACTGGCAATGAAAATTTCTTAGAAATGGGCTCTTGTTCTGGCTGAAAATCTCCAGTGACTTGTAATCATGTTTACAAAGAAATTTAGTCAGAAATTGACAAAAGAAATATTGTCATCTATCGCACAAGATTTTAACTGGTGCTAAGCATGGGGCTCATAATTTAATATTCCAGGTAAACTTATTGTGGAATGGTTTGCTTGGCAAAGAGTGAGTGAATGTCTATATACAATGGACAGTGCGTAGAAACCCTGTATATTTTTACCAGTATCTTACTCAGTCATCCATAACACTCTAGTGCAAAAAAATTGTGCATTAACATTTTGCAATATAACAGCTGATTGGGAAATTTGTAAACTGCCCTATGTATGAGATACACTGTAAGTTTCTTTAATTTTAGCAAGATTTCAATGGTAAAGCATTTGCGGGTGTATGCAACCTCAAGAAAGGTTGTCTTCTCCTTCAAGAGAGCTGTTTTCTTCAGAATATTCCCAGGGATAATCTGTGGTGCTATCATTTGTCACAGTACTCAAAGGATTTATCCAAGTGCCCAGAAGAATGCATTGAAAGGCATCCAGCCACATACAAATATGAAAGTCTGAGGCATTAAATATGACAAATTGGCATGACTTGGCAGTCTTCCTTAAAGTGTGCCTTGATTTGAAGCAGACGCAGCCAGGCATTTTGATCCAACTTTAAGATGAAAAAATATTCGTCTGATCCCCAGAAGACTGACACGTTTTTACCAGAAATTTTAGCTGCATGTAGGCTGACAGAAGATGTTAAAGATTACAGCAGCAAAGCCAAGAGAAGAAGGGAAACTGGTATATGGCACCAAAGGAATTACTGCTTGTCCATCAGAGGTATGGCTATGAATCAGTCATATTGGGCACTGAAGGCTATACCACTGTACAAACTGTGTTCAGAGTCGTATCAAACCTCACAGCCTTTGCCTCTGTGGGTTTTAAGTTTGTGTCATACATGGGATTTTCAAATGAAGCCTGTCCATTACTGTTTTCATGTCCAGCATACCCATTGTACTGTACTTTTGGTCTTGTTCTGGGAAAAAAAAAAGACAGAAAATTATCATTAGTAATCCTTAAAAATTAAAAATTCTACAATTATTGCAAGTTTTATCCATAATCTTTCCATGTTGTCTACACAAGTTGCATGACTCTATATAAAAGTAATAAAAATTAGACCCACAAGAGATGTTTCAGGGACTTAAAAAGTAAAATGAACCTGTCTGGAACTTACTTTTCATAGCATGAAGACAAGAAAACAAATTCCTAATGGACAAACTGGTGCTACAAAGCACAGAGACAATGTAGGCAAAAAATGGGCATGCAATTTCCTTTAGAAAAAAATTCAAAAGAATGACTTCACAGGTTGTTGTTAGTGCCAAAATTGGCAGCCAAAAGTAAAGCAATGTATAACAAAAGTACAAACAAAAGTAAAACTAGAACTGATAACACTTATAATATTTTCTGTCAGTAGTAACAATTACGATATTTTCTGATGACATTTTCAATTTTACATTGCTGGTCTGGCCATAAAGCAATCCTTACACAGAGTGGAAACACTTATTCCAGCTTTACTAAATTAAGACCTTACCAATTTTAAAACATGTATCTGTCTTTTTAAAGTATTGATATTAATGTCAAAAATGCACTAATATCTTTAATTGGTGAATTTAATTTGATCACCATGAAGCATATTCTAATTGACTTTCCTGGAGCTCTGGGATTTTACCCATGCTAATTTTTACAGTATACCATGGAAGGCAACTAGACCATCTGTGCAAATGTTCTGATAAAGATCAATATAAATTGTCAATTTAAAAGGCTTGAGTGGAGTAGATGACTAGGTATACATAGAAAGGTAAGACCGCATGGCTCCTAATTCATCCTTTCGATAACAACTTGGATTTTAGATGAGGTAAGAACCCATAGACCTTATTGACTTATGTTTTTGAGCAGATATAGAGGGAATGGTTTGGTAATTTGCTGATATCAGTTGATTATTACCATTCCAGAGCAGGAAGTTAGCGTTGCACCACTGAAGTGCTTTAATGGGTCTCCTGGATGCTACTAAATCTGTCAGTGCAAAGGCAGCCAGCATAGCTTCAATCAGGCAACTCTTGCACTGATACAGCAAGTCTCCAGAATATGTTGCACTGCTAGTGGTAGGAACCTTCAGATAAGGGTTAGTAATTTCAGTTATTCCAGATAGATTTGCCATACCATGCCTACTTACTTCCATAAATGCTTCCAGCAATAAACAGTACTAAATACCTTGACAGAGATTTTGTATGTCCAATCATATGTAATCAGATTGATCAAATCCTAACCATTATTCACATAAATTTTGATGTTTGAATATCAAAGGATATAGTTATCTTTCAGTAACAACTCTTCTATTTTGCATAGTGTTTTACCACCATGAAGAACATATCAAAACTTCAAGAATGTTCACATTTTTATGTAAAGTTCTGTTAGAACACATTAAGCCAATAATTAAATTAAAAATAAAACAGAACTACGCATTTTTTCTGATATATCCAGTAAAATGATATCCTATTATATTTTACTACATTAACCTAAAATCTCTTAGAATCTATAAGCATCTAAACAAATATATAAAGGCGGTTCAGTATACCATTTTATACGTGTAATTGAAATAAGGCGAGAAAGTTGAGTACAAAATGTAGGTGCTTCACACTTCATAAATGTAAAACAATTTAGAAAATAAGGTCATAAAAGTTCAGAAAGGGGTTCTTGAAAATAAAACTCTTTAAAAATTATTCTGGTTTGGATAGCAGATAGGGAAACCTATCACTAGAATGATGTCAGTAATGGAAATTGACAACCTACAAATAATTCTCATAAATATGTCTTTTTCTGCATATTTTCATTTTAAAAGTAACAAAACATGCTTAGAAATCTTAACTAGGAGCTTTCCTGGGTGTAAGTTATTAAATAAATTTTAATTTTGTTCAGAAATCTGAGATGCTGTCTTCATTCCTGAAGCAATCCCTGTCTGTCAGGTAAAAGGTACAAAAATTGTGTAAAAAAGGTTTAACAACCCTAGTTCTAATAAGATGGTATTAATCTGACATAGGCACAGCAGAAACATCCATAAAAACATCCCTTAAGACCTTCAAATACTCCGATATAGAGAGCCTCTAGGGGCATAACTACTATTGCATCGTTGTGAAAATTTCGTGTTGTTGTTCTAGTCACTAAGGTAATTTCAAGAAAGTCCCTTCAAAAGTCACAAATTCTGTTCTATTTCATTTGGAACATCCTTTGTTTTGAAGAGAGTAAAGGTGATCTAAAGTTACTTTCCATCAGTAATCAACTTGCTAATTTTCTGATGACAATATGACACTGATAACCACTGTTAAAACTGTGTTTTAATAGAAAAAATTGTTAGAAAATATTTTAAAAAAAGGAAGAATATTCTTTGACAGATTACGTTATGAGTAACATCTCCTTTTTCAAGCCTTTGAATTAGATTAAGCTAAGTGGAACTGCAATGCTGCACTGGCAGTATCATAAACACTGAGTTTTACCTCTCTTAAATATATATATTTTTACTAAATAGAAAACAGAATCTCCACTGCTCATGTAGGACGTAACAAGCTTCACAGAATAAACCACAAAATGTACCCCTATGTCACAGTACAGTTTTATTATTTTTTTTTTTTTTTTTAGAATTTGCCTTCTCTTTCTAAGAGCAAAGTGACACCAATGATCCCTTTACATTCCATCTCTTTGCCCGATCTGAATGCCTGTGACTTCTTGCTGCTGTTTAGGTTCCTCCCATTGCAGAACAGGAGCTATTTGCAAATGCAGAACTGTAGGCATCAGAAAGGCATCTTACAATAACATGTTCTGAGACAGAGTTCACAGCTGTTTCTCAGCAGTTTTTTAAACAAAAGGCTATATTATATTTCAGGACATGTATCATTTTAACTGGAGTTCACAAGTTCAAGCCCCACTGCAATTTCTTTTTCCCAAATCATGTAATGCTGAGGTAGGTAGGCAGTCCAGTCAATCACAGGGCAATGGTGGACTTCAGTTTGTCTATGCGATTTCTTATAATTACAAAATACTCTTCATATCATGATTATAGAACAAAAGTTTTAAGAGTGCATTACTAAAAATCAGCATTTCTGTTAAGCACCATTTCACGAACTGCAAAAACACAAAGAAGTCAGAGATTATTGTAGCTCAATGCAAAAAATAAGAATGGTTCTGGAAAGCTCTAGCCAAATAGAATGAACAAATGTTCAAAAGATACATAGATATCAGCTTTTAAACCAAATTTCAGACAAGATGGTTGGATTTAGTTTATTATCTAATGACATATACAAGTTTTGTACAAGCTGAAGTGATGCCAATTCTAGTAGTATCCACTAGTTTAGCATGAACTGTAAGTAGTCTCATGGGCTGTTCCCTCAAGGGATTTATGGATTTTTCAGCTTATATAATTAATAGTCATAAGCATTTTGAAAGAAGCAGCATACATTCAATTTAATAAAGCATTAAAATGAAAGAATGAAACATGTGACCTGAGATTTCAATATGATTCAGCCTAACGAACCAAGAAGTTTGATAGGTCTTTGCTTCTTAACACAGCAATTCATTTTTCTAATTGTTCACCATTAAGAACTGCCCTGAACCGAACCTCTTCATGGGACTACTTAGAAATATTAGTCTTTCTAGAGTAAAGATATTCTTGAAAGCTTTAGCATTGTGTTCTCTAATAACACTTACCTATCAAAATTAGAACAAAAAGCTTATTAAGTTACTGAATAAGTAACATTTACAATACCTGTGTTTGTAGAGGTAAAATGCAAACCCTGATAATATTAGAGCAAAGAATGGTACCAGGATGGCAGCTGCAACAGAACTGCTGTTTGTACCATAGTAGTGATTTGAAAGGTCTGTGTCGGCACTTAAAGGACCTGAAATGAAATGAAAAGGGCAGAAATAAAATTCCCAGGTTTTTTTGGTTGGGTTTTTTTCAGTTCTCTTTTTATAAAATAATGAAAGAAAATAATGTCTTCATAAAATAATTATATTTTACAACATGAAATAAATAGCATGCAGTATCATAGTATAAATCTTGTTAATACCACTTAATAATGTATCAATAACTATCAAAATCATTTGAAAACAGTATTCAGCAAGTAAAATAATTACAAACTACACCTCTCATGAGTGATTAATTTAATAAAATTAAGCCATATACCTTCTGCAAAAAAAAAACCCTATTAAAGCTCCAAAAAGTATTCTATGTCTACAGTCTTAATATTCAGCTTAGAAACAACAAGCAATGTGAGACCACATCAAACATGAAAACGGAAGAGAAAACTGAGGTAATGGCAATAAACCAAAATGGTTCTGCTCAGCTCAATAGTACTCTCAGGTCTGTGCACCTCTGTGCATGTCCTGGCTGCTTTACAACCCCCTTTTAGGGGTGAAACATGAGCATGTCTTAGAGCCTCTGGTAGCTGCGTTTGCACTGGGATAAAACTGAGGTGCAGAGAATGCAAAGGCAGTTGCCTGTGCACGGCCTCACTAGGTCCCTGCTGTGGACAAGCAGATAACCTGAACTGTAAGGCATTTTGCAGAACCCATTTTTTCCACGAATATAAAGAAAGACATTGTTAAATTGCTTAAATAGGTGGCCAACTTGACAATCCAAATCGTAAAGGATGAAAAATAATTTTACAGTGAAAAATACAGAAAATTTGTATAGGAAAAAAAATATTTTGGGAGACAACTACATGTTGCCAGTTTGAACTCACAGTTCCTCAGAGAGCAATATATAGACCCTATCCAAGGAGGAGAGACCAGGATAGAGGGAAAGTATAGTGAGGCTGGGGCTGGGACATATGTCTAGACTTGCTATTCTGGGGTATTTTTGTTGGTTCTAGTAGAGAAGAATAGTAGACATTGGTGTTTACCACTCAGAAATGCTCCAATCCACCAGCACACACTGTCCCAAACACCATAACTCCCTCATTGATGACAACAGCATCTATCAGTCTTTTTAGGACTCGGCACAGACCAGTTATATAGCAGAAACACAACCATTGTGTTGCTTTCAGAAGTCTACTAAGATATCTAAATAAGTTGTAAAACTGAGAAAGAAGCAAACAATTCCCTATGGTTTCTTATAGTTCAAGCTCAATGCGAAAGAGGAACTAGGTAAATTTTTGTTCTGATAGATATTTCTAAAACATAGATGTTTCCATTGTTAATATTACAATACATTTTTGCAATTCTTTTTACAAAATGTATTAAATTCTAGGAAGTAATTAAGTTTCCTTTAAAATGAAAACAGCCACCATTAGGACCTTTAGAATTTCCAGATTTGATCACTAAATATGACAATATCCTGTACTTCATTGCTTTTCACTGCCTTAATCTTCTGTCACATTTCAGACTTTTGATATTTCCCTGCAGAACTGGTGAAGGCAAACATTTTCAAATTAATAAACCTGCTACTGTAGTAGTTGGGATCATGTTATGAGCTTTATCACACTGCTGTGGAGTATATTAATTAACATTGAACTGTTTTAGAGTGGAACCAAGATAAAAATCTTTGGACTTTAATAATCCAGGGTTTGACCCAACACTCAAGGTGTGGAAGGCCTGTTGACATAATTTGATGCATTTGTATAGTATTGGACATGTACTGGACATTCTCCAGACAATCTAAGTTAAAGACAGATAGAATCAAGTAGTTACCACAGTTAAGAAAAGTTTAAGAAACGTTAATTTTAATGTTTATTTAAATTTTTTGTTGGTTAGAAGTAATAGAAGTTTTAAAAACTGCATGCAGTTATCACTGTCTTCATCCTTTACTATTACAATTCACAGCTATTCTTCCAATTATTTGGAATAATTAATAAAAAATACGGTAATGATAAAATTCACTGTAGTCAGCTTATATCAGCAAAAACTTGTAATTAATATTCTCTTATTTAAAATTCTAACCAAGTATCAAAACAAACAGGATGTTTGATCAACATTTTTTAAATTTATATCTAAAAGCCATTACCATGGCACATATGATAGATATATAAGTAGCAGAAAAATTATAAAATATCTAGGCAAATTTCAGCTAAAAGAAAACGGTACTTTGAAATTCATAATGAGCAAATCTTGGTCAAAACTCCTAATGGAGGTAATTAAATATTCTACAGTTTTTAAAGTATCATATTTAGGGCAACCAAGCTTGAAATTTTTAACTGAAGTTTACAGCCATTAATTGGCATTGGAGAAGCATTGAACACATTTGGACTGTGCATTGGATGTGCTTTCCATTATGTAAGAGAAACTTTGCTGCAATTCAGGATAATTTGAATTTTATTCATGTATGAGACTCAATATAACTTCACCAGAGTCTAGTCTACTTATTACAATCATTTTCAGAAATGTTTGTGATTAAACATATCCTGATGTGAACTTTGCATTTCTTCTGACAGCGTTATCATGATGAGAAATGGCAAAGCCTATTGTACTCCTCTAATTTAGGTATTGATTGCTACCACAGCTAAAATCAGAAATGTGGAAATAATCTGCATGCTAATAGGGGGGAAAAAAAAAAAAAAAAAAAAGTGAATGCAAAAGATAGTTTGGTTTACTTTTGTATTGGGTATGCATAGCAAGGTTTTCGTGGCAGGGGAGCTACAGGGGTGGCTTCTGTGAGAAGCTGCTAGAAGCTTTCCCTATGTCTGATAGAGGTAA
>KL284693.1:0-18370 GCA_000699545.1 Podiceps cristatus | reverse complement strand
AGTATAAATAAAACCTCATTCCTGGTGCTTACGTATTTTTGTTATCCAAAGGAGTTTCTGACTATGTCAGAAAAAGAAGGTTGTCCATGTGTAGACAAGTTTTGATGTCCTTCAGTTCTTTCATAGATCTATTTCCAGGCTTCTGAGGCTTGCTATTTTGTCAAGAGGTCCTGTACTTATACATGTGTGATCATACACAAATTAAGAGTTGTTTGCAAATGTTGGTAAAAGAACATTTTTTCTGTTGAAAATACCAATATGTTAAAATTAGAAAGTAGTCTGGGAATGTGTTGATTTCAGCAGAACTGGAGGAGACTAGACAGGTTTTAAAGGAAGCTTGCCTAGCTTTGGACACTACTAACAGGCATCCTGCCTATCAGGGAGTTTGGGCATATTTGACTTTCTGTTTTGCCTCAAAATAAAATATTTTCAGGGACTTGAAGCCTCCAACCAAAGGAAAATTCCACCTATAACATGGGTATACTGAAGATACCTGTTTTCAGTATTTTCTTCAGCTCATTCTAGGTTGCATCCAGAAATGCCTGATAGTCCAATTGCACATAACATTAAGTTGTCTAGCTGGCTCCAACCAGAATTAACTAGGTAATGTTTCTACAACACCTAGAAAATGTAATAAGTAATTTACAAACACACTACTATTCTGTTTTTTTCTTGAGACCTTTCACCTGCGTATGTATAAAATGCCACAAACCAGTTTGAATCAATAGCTAATACCGATGCTGTTCAAATCACAGCATGCGCCATACATTATACAGAAAGATCCCCCACTTCGAATTAACTTTCTGAATCAAATACCCAAAGATACATTATTTTTAAAACATTCACAGCTCCTACTAGTCATGAGCGCTTCACATTTTCAAAGCATTTAACAGCCTAACATATCTGTTGCTCTTTAAAGAGCAGTAAGATTTGGATTTTGCCTTTTCTCTGGGTTTAGCTGGCACTAGACCAGAACTGACAAATCACATTCATGCATCCATTACAATTACCAGAAGCACTGATCTTACAGAAACCTTTTTACAGTGCCCTGCCATTCCTAGGATTTAAGATCCTCGATTCAACTGAGTGCCCATACCTTCCACTAATGTCTGTGCTGCTATGTTTATCTTTTTGGCTCTTATCTCCATATGTCTTGTTACCAGAATGTCTGGATGTCTTCCCCTCCCCCAGGCACATGAATCAAGCTTCCATTTTGATTCTGAATCACTAAGACTTTCTAGAAGTGACTTAATCAGCTCTTTAAACATTGACGGAAACAGTTCAGCATCATGACTTCATGATCAGTGTTCATGATTCTGATACATTTATCACAGACCTTGACTGTGAGACAAAAAAAAAAAAAAAAATCAGTAGGTTTCAGAATGTGATCTATGACACATCACCACAGAGACAGGAAACTACTACCACCATTTACAAAGTAACACCAGCCTCTTTGTAGTACTCACATTAACTAATGTTTCTTAGGTTCAGTATCAAAAAAAAAGGAAACAATAAATGCATATAATGAAGCTGTGAAAATGATCCAGTAATAAGTTAATGCCAGGTTGATTATCATGAAGACATCTGAAACATTCTTCTTCTTGAATTTGATACCATGTGGAGTCCACAATGAGCAATTGTAATGTTAACATCAAGGAATATCTTTCTTTTTTTGCTGGTTTCTGTAAGAACAGAGGACTTTTCCACAAAAGCATAACTAAATTCCATCAACAGCACCATATCAACGGCACACTACAGTATTTGTTTTCACTATAGAAACAAATGGTTTCACTCTAGAAACAACATTAGCCTGTGGGGACATGAATGCATATGCATTGCACAGTTTATTACAAAATTGAGCTTCTAAAACAAGACGGATTGAATTTCTTACATAAAGGATGGAAAAAGTCATCAATAATTTCAAAAAATGAAAATAAAACTTACGTAGCCTGTGGCTTTGTGCCCTGTGGTTAGGTTATACTATGCCTAAAGCAAAGTGCGCTCAGATCAAAGTTCTTCCTTAGGAACTTTCATAACATCTCTCTCCTGAGAAGACTCTTTGGTGCCAAACAATCTAATTGAGCTCAAAGTGAAGTGTTTTCATCTTTGGTGTTATTAATTTCTCCCTCCTCTATCCAAATGCTCATTTTAACAAAACGTGAAGAAACTTAGTATCTCTGACATGTCTCATCCTCTGTCAATATTAGTTGAAATTTGCCAACTGGCTCAGAAGTTTTTGGTAAGGCACTTTCAGACAGACGCCCTCAGACAGTGTGGTTGCATAAACCTCATTTCCTTAGGAAAAGAGGCTAAAAATTAGTAACTGTCCACATGTATTTTTAGAACAGCTGAATCCTGGAACTTTAAAGAATCCTAAAGACAATTCTGTTTAATATAACTATACATCCATTAGCAACTTAAGCCATTCCACCATATCATCCAGTTGAAGATTCAACCCTAAGCAGTAAGAGGAACATTCCACTTTAATAAAATTAATAGTTCTTGAGTTTATTCCCTTTAATACTGCTTATTTTTTGGTACCTGAAGTTTATCATCATAGGCAAGACAGCAGCTTGTCAGACATCATCTCTGTAGCTAGTATATAGATGAAAAGCAGCTACTGTAGTTCTAAATTGGAAAACTTGTCAGTTCAATTTCTGTACAAAATGTCCAAATAAGTAACTGTTACGCTGGCAAGAAACGCTCTGAACCCAATGATGATGATGATGATGATGATGATGATGATGATGATAATCCCTAACTTACCCTTATAAAAGTACATCATGTCCAGATCTAAACTGTGACATCAAGGTCAAAACTAGAATCTCAAAAGCAGTCATATGCTTGTAATTACGCTGAACTTTAGATGTTGCTCATGTTGGTCATATTACAATCACATCACTGGAAAAAGCAAAATATCTGCTTGCATTCTAGAGATAATTGTGGAAAGAACAGAAAAGGGAATTTGACAGTCCCTTTGAGATAAACAGTTATAAATAATGGGCTATAGGCTCCATTTACAGATAAAAACAGAAGCAGAAGAACACTGTGCTAACATACTTGCTATATATATTTAGTTTCACCAAGAGCTGCTGCACTCAAAGGACCAAAAGATATGCAGGCATGTGCCCCACAGTCGTTAAAAGGAACCACTAGACCCTTGTATGTTTGCCTTTTAATATTCTTTACATCAGCAGCAGTTGTATGCCAAACAAAAATGGAATATCAGCCAGAATGGTGGCAAGATCTTAACTTCTTCAGTTGCATTAACAGAACATAACTACAATATTTCTTACAGGAAGTTGAGGGAAGTAAAAAAAAAAAAAAAAAGAGAGAGAGAGAGAAAGCAAAGTTTGAAGAGAAACAATAATAAGAGAAAACTGCAGTTTTTAATGTATCCCAGCAATCTGAACTCTCTTCTTTTTGTATTATTCATGGTGACACAGACCTCATAGAATCACAGAATCTTTTCTAAAGGAAAAAGCCCTTAGCTAGCCATCCCCCTTTTATGAAAACGTTCTTGATCTTCTGTGCTTTCCTCTCAAATTTTTAAGTTAGAGACATTCTTCAGACTATTCACATTTTTGTAAGGATCGTGCACTTTTAAATTACTCAACAGTAATTCCTTTTCAACAAGCTGCCAGGAACATGTATTTGTGTGCGTGCACGTGTGCTTCTCTGTGAAGAAGCTGTGGGAGTCCATCCAAAGGAAGAGCTTAGGGCATGTTTTCACATATAACTGAGCCAACACCACAGTTCTCCGGTGGCAGAAAGGACAGCTCTTCCTCATCCATGTCCAGTCTTGGCCAACTGGTTAATACTGGTTCCAGCACCATCAGATCGTTTGCTCGCATGCTGTGACTCCTTAAGGTATCAAAAGCTGCTCACTTCCCTGCTGGGCTAGATTTCTTCCATTAGAGTGAGTTGACTTAGCTCAGGAGGGCTATGGTGTGTGCCAGAAGCAGAACACATCATGGAGGAGAAATGTGTGGCCAGGAGAGAAGAAGGGAAGGCAAGAGACGGAACCTTATTGGTAAGATATTATGCCAGCTCTTGTTAAACCATAATCTAGGGAGGACTTTCCCCTTATCTTTCCCATGCAGTCAACAGAGAGACAGACAGCATCCCCCAGGAATGATTCAGAGCAATACCCATTATTCTCTCTGAGTCGCCATTTGGAGGAGTTGTTTCCCCGTAAATCATAAGGGAGGCTGGAGAGCAGACCTTGTTGCTAGGCAAATTCTGCATTTGTGAAATGTTTTGCAGTCAAACCAGGTGGTCTGCAGTACTTGCCAGATGATTTGCAGTGTTACTTTGCAATTATTCTGTACAATTTTATATGTAATTTAACAGGTGATTATGATCCACTAGGAGCACTAAGAGAACAATAGTGGTCAGTACTTCAAGATGCTGAATGTGTATTACTCATCTGACAGAAGACCATCCACTTTTTCCTGCTGGGCTAGGTTTCTGTTGGCTTAATAAGTTGAACTGACTCCGTGACACAAGGATATCCAAGGACAACTAGATCTGTCAGGAGCAAGCTGAATGGATAAGCTGGATAAGGGAAGCAGAACTGGAGGTGGTCTGTTAACAATGGGCTGTTAGATTGGCTCACCCCATCCCGTGGGAAGTTATGGGATACAAAGATCAGTCCAACTTTTAAATGAGAAGAAGGTCTAACACTCATTTAACAAGTGGCCAAACCAGCAGAAAGTAACCTGGAACAGATGCAAGTTCTCACTTTCACAGTGTTACACGACAAGAAAGCGGCAGGCCTGAGAACACAATCTAGGAGTCCCTCTCAAGGGCCTCCCTCTTGTCTTGGACTTGTCTCTCTTTTCAACCAGCCTGTGGTTTCTCTGCTAACTGCCAGCAAGCCTTCCAGCTGTGCTAGCTCCAGCACTGATGCTGACATCCGTTCACTAAGAACTGGACTGAGACCAACAGCTCTTTTTGTATCTCCCCACAGTCATTAGTTCTTCACTATTGATTTGGACAAGATTCAAACCAGTTGCCTATGGGTGAAAGGTTCCTTCTCCTGTCGTGAATTCCATGATCCCTCTCTTCCCTAGCTTCCAGATGTCATCTCCTACCCCCTTTTCCTCCCAGTGGATCTCTCTGAGCTTCTTGACCATTTTCAGCTGTCCTGCAATTCCAGCTCCTTGTGCCTATCCAGCCTTCTGATCTCCAAAAGCTGCTAGTCCTTGTTTCTTTGTCCTTCCCGCTTAAGTCTGCTTCTTTTTGTTCTCGAGCTAGTCTGCTCTTGTATCGCTTTTCTTTCAGTTTCAGCATCACTGGCACCAGTCTCAGTTTCTATGACAATCCAAACTAGCCATATCTCTCTTGGTCCAAGGTTCTCCTCTGTCCCTGTTTCACCAGACTCAGTGCAGCCATTTGTTCTGCTTCCTCACTTCTTAGTCCAAGTGCTACCTACCCAGGTTCCCTCTAAGCTTCTGGCTTTTAACTAAGCAATTCAACTACCCAGCCAACAGCAGCTGAAAAGACCAAAATTAGAAGTAGATGGATGTTCCAGAGAAATGGAAAAGCTAAGGCAAGGAGGTTGGACTGCAGTGAGTAAAAACAACAGAGTGCATCTGAGGGGAAAAGGTACTATGAATCCGCCTCACTTGCTGAGATATATGGCCAGTTAACCTCAGTGCAAACCAATGCAAACTCATTTGTTTTTTTGCTGGGACCTGAACCAGTGCAGCTGCGCAGCACAGGGCTCCACTGTGATGTAGACACAGCCTTAGGCTGACACAAGGTGGCCTCTATCACTCACACTCAGAACAAATTAACATATGACAGCAGTTACCTCTTCTCCTCCAACACAAGTGAAACCTACTGTTCTCCTACGTCAGTCACCACTTGTGTGCCTAAGTGCATATGAGTGCACATATAGCGATCCTTTTCTTTCAACAGGCTTGAGTTGCACCTTCCCGCTTCTGGTTCTGTGCCTGTACAAACGTGGCAGAAAAGCCAGACCATCTCCACCCTCTGCCTATGGTGAAGGTGGCCTGCAAAGACTTGGCAGCGTAACACCTCACACCACAATTACATTCTAGGACTTAGAGTACAGACATTGGATTCTGTTTTTCATTTACAATCATTGCTACCTAGTGTCTAAATGGAGGTCAATAATCTTATTATCAGGAAAATTGTCTGGCTTCACCCTCCACACTCAATTCACATATATGTGAACGCAGTATTTTAGCCAAAGGAACACAATATTCTAGATTATAGTAGAGAACTTCCAGTTGTAATTATATATGTATATATGTTTCAGAAATGTAAACTCATCATATGAATAAGGCTCCACTTAAAACTAAATGATTTCAATGTGTTGTTTTGCCAAGTAACTTCATTATCGTCCATAACTTATCATCAATACATATTGTAATACTCATTCAAAAGATAAAATATGGGGATTATATCCTAATATGTTGACATGTGACTATGATTTAAATAAGGGCATAGTTGAGTTTAGAAATCAAATTCAAGCCAGGCACGCACTTCTTTTTCCTGAACTGACGACCATATGGCACACAGCTGGACTAAAAACATACATTGATATCCAATACCTTGAGGCTCTTACATAGCCACAGAACTGGTTGGTTAGGATCAATGTATTGCTATCGCATGTCACAGCTGTTTCTCAAGCCCTCATCTCTTTCTAACTTGTCCTCTACCCTGTTCTTGGGGATGTCAGGAGTTAATTACTTCACAGTAATTCTAGTGAAGCTGAAAATTACCTAAGAGAGAAGGTTTTCAGGACTGGGAGGGGTAATTCTCAAGCAAACCCACTCACCCCTTCCAATGTTTTGGTTTGAAACCACAATTCTAGTGGAATAACGCCACTAAAAATAACACTAATTCCAGATTTAATTAGGCAAAAATAATACCCTTTTCTAACATACATTATGAAGTTCCTTAAGTTTACTCCCTTAAAAGAAACTTAAAAGAAACTTGAAGTATCAGGCATACTACAGATGTTACATGAGACAAGATTATCTTGGTAATTTCAGCATGCAAGAGGATTGTTACCTCCTGGAGCACTTGCTGTTCCCTTGCCTTGCTGTTTTCTGGAAAATTAGGTTCTTTTTAGCAGAACTGGCTCCAGATCAGTAGAGACTCCAGTTCCTCTTGGATAGAAACTTCCCACAAGTTTGTACATGAGTTATGTGCTCTTCGTGGCAGATGAAGGACGAAAGGACAATGAAGGGACACTGCACATCCAGCTCTCCCAGGCTACGCAAATGTCAGCCACATACTTAGAAGACTGGATTTGTTATGAAAATAGTCATCATTATCATCAGCTTAACTCTACATAAATTACCCCAAAACCACAGATATAACGTAGGAAACTTTTTTTAAAAAAATAAATTACAGCTTGTTCACATTATAAAATTAATTATATTTTAGATTAGCACTTTATTGCTTTAACAATGTTTAAGTTTAATGATACTTAATGTTGTACAGTATGTTCTTTCCAAACCAGAAACTTACTATATAAATGAGCACACCATGTAGTTATTGGGATAATTATTAGGACAAATATACTTAGGACAAAATGCTGGCCAAAAACTATGTTTACAAATTTTGCCTTCAAGCAATCCTAAAGGAAAAGCTCTTAACAGACGTCAATTTACATATTCTTTCATTTAAATTAGGAACCCTTGTACTATTAAAAAAAAAAAAAAAAAGTTTTCTGTTAGTAATACCAATATATTCTCCAATTTTCTAGTATGACGGGGGGGATCTAAAGAGATTTTTTTTTTTTTAATTTAAATGCTCATTGCAGAGAAAGTACTTATTAAAGGTCAGTCTTAGTCGGAGATAAAAGCAACACAGATGAAGAAACAAATGTGTTTTAGCAAGATTAGTAAATCCTAACTTCAAATAGGCTTAAATCATGACTGTTCACATATTTACATCTACACAAATTACATCCGTTTAAGCCTTAGGAATTATTATATACTATAATCATAGTCCTTGATAGAGGCCTTATCCTTCTACTTGGCAAAATTTTGAAAAAAATTGAAAAGCTCCTTAAAAAAAAAAATACATGACTTTAAGGGATGAAATGAAGCAAATTTTAATAAGGCCATCTATTTTATGCCAGATAGAAGCATTATGATTCATTTTTGTAATTTCTGTATCTTTCTCTAGGCAGTTCCTAACTGCAGTAACTGATAATAGTTTTTCCAAAATGCAGTCAGACCATAGAAAAGTTCATCTGAGACAAACAGAATAATTTAAACACCCTCTATTTCTTCAGGACATGTGCTAATTTCATAATAAAAGCAAGGACTTTTGGCTCAGTTTGCATACCCTATAGCCTGTAAGACTTCCTCTTGCCTCAGTGAGAGCACATTTGGACCTTTTCTACAGCTAAGATGACAAACTATCATTCTTTTAAGCAGCATTTAAAATAGTAATTGAATAAATAAATCTGTATTTACTATCTGTAACAGTAAAATAAATCTGCTAAACTTGACAGATAACATAAGCAGCTCAAAGAAAACAGTAGCAGCTGTATTAATATATTAATCACAGTTTTAAAAGGGTAAATGGAAGCCTTAATCTTATATTTGCATGTACCACATACATGGCACAATTAAAAACATTTTTGCTAAATTTGTACTCATGTGTTCATAACTGTAAAGTAATTCAAATTAGTAACACTATGATTATATGTTTATCCAACAAATTACTTGTTTTGGCATTTCCACATGAGCAAAATGGACTTAGAAAAATGTGCCATATCTGTTCACAGCTGAATCTTCCACATCTCATGCTAAAAATTGCAGTAACTGAAGCTGGAACAATGTAAGCCAACTAAGGCAGCAATAAAAATTGCCATGAGCATATCAGACTTCCCCTCAGAAATATCAAATATGAGTCTACATCTTTGAAGACAAATAACAAGTGAAAAAGCCCTCCTCTGGAAACGTTAATGGATATAGCGTCCGAGCCTTTGAGAAACTGGTTTCTCCATTGCTTCAATGGGATTACTCATGCAACAGGTTTTCAGCCCAGGAGCTCAAGCACTATGATTTCTGGCTGATTAAGCGGACAGATTCAGATTTTTCTTACACCAAAGATTAAGTGAAATTGTAGGTACTTACACAGTAAAATGATAGATAAAACACTTCCAACCACTGGGCCTCTCCAGGAAGTTGTAGACGACCCCCTGCGTACTAGTTTTAGTTAAATAATGGCTATGAAAACACTTTGTTGTACAGGCCCTGCGGACTTCGCTTTCTGTCAAGGCTGCAGCCTTTGTGCCTTCCTTAGGGTTACGGGGAATCCCGGATCCATTATTCAGCAGGGTTTCTGGATCCAGAGCCACGGAAGAATACTGCATACTGCTTAGGTTTCCCCTGACTTCCAGCAACACTGCAGGTTTCCTGTTCCCGTTCAGACTGCTAAGCTGGGAAGTGGAGCCTTGAACCTGTCCACAGCGGTTATACATCAGGTGCCCAACAGCTTCTCCGCTATCACAGGACATTCTGTAACAATGCACAGGTATTACTAACCCTGATGAATATTTAAAATCACAAAGAAGGTATTGTATGTCCTCACTGCTCCAGCAGCTGACAAGATGACTTTCTGCTGTTATCACGGAGCTTCTCTGTGACACAAGTGTAAGCTGTCAGCCTGTCACCTGCTGTCACTCACAGCCTCTGAAATTAAATCAGAAAAATGTATTGGACAATGACACATGCTAAACACCAGAAATAACAGGAGGCTGGGAAGAAAAGAGATTAAGAATTCTGAAGGAAGAGACAAAAATTAAAATTTAAAGTTACTCTTGTTAAGAAGGAAGCCTAAAACTATTTAATTAGTGCAACACTAGTACAGCAGCAGAGCTGAGCTGATCCCATGGTATTATTTTAAACTGAGCAGTTCTTGAGTTGTCCTGATTAGAGTTGGAACTGTGAAAATTTCCTGGAATTTATAAACTTGCTATTGCCTGAAGCACACTAGATCGAGGTTTTCAACTTCAACACATACATCTCAAGAGATCTTATCTAGAGTGTCAATGTTACAGAAAGATTTTAAGACCTGAATGAATTATTTCAGTCACCTCATGGAATCTGATCTTGTAGTCCATGGTACTCAGAAATAATTTTCCCTGAAGTATAAAAAGGAGGATGCCATTAACTGTCACTGGGAGGTTAATTCTGTTACATGGGGAAAGATCAAAGACTCCTGGCCCGATTCTTGATATTCTTCAAGCCATTTAATGCTTGCTGCTAACTTTGCTACTCTCAAGCAAGTATCTAGAGAAGATAGAATGGAAAATAAGGTTCTTATAGATCAATATATATTTCATGGGACAGACTTAAATTGCTGCTAACACACAGATACTTAGCAGCAATATTAATCATTTTGTGAGACTGAGAGCAGCTGTCTTTCTGAAGTGTCATTTTTTGTACTGCCTCATTTCTTACACACTACCATGAAAAGCTTCCTGATTTTAAATGTTTAACTAAAATGAAAATAGTATGAAAAAAAAAAAAAAGAGAGAATATGAGAAGTATCGTGAGAGGTGACTTTAACTTCAAAGCAATGCTGATGTTAATCTCAAAATTGTGTCTGTCATATTGTAATGTACTGTGTTGCCCGCAATATAAATCCCACATGCCTAGGAGTTGCAGCTGACTGCTCCTCTGACTCACATCCATGTTTTGAGTTACTTTAGCCTCAACAGAATAATTTAGAGTGAAAGAATTTCAGCCTCTTTCTAAATAAAGCTCTTTTTTTTTTGGTGTTGCTTGAAGATCCTCGTGTGTAGCAGATGAACCACCACTGTAGTGCATGTGAACAGAGCCCTCTAAGTTATTCCACAAAATATTTACATGGAGTAGTGGACTTGTTACAATGAGCTCATTTCTTAACACTGGTCATTCTAAGGTGGACTAATGCATTTCTACATTAGTCCTATAGCAGATAGATAGAAAAATACTTCCTTTCCCGCATCAGTTCTCTTAACACTGAAAAGCTGTAGGGACCAAACAATGAAGTTAAAACACAAAGCCCTTCATCCAAGTCAATCTACAAACAGAAACACCTATCAGAAGTATACTCCCTATCATTGACTTTAGGGTGCTGAGGCTACCTAGGCAAGGGCTTGTAGCAAAGGCTGGCTACCCAGCAGCTGCAAACAAAGCTACCTGAAGGACATTCACTAGCCTTCTTAATCAAAACAGGGGATCCCATACAGCTGGACATAACAAGCAGAAAAGCCTGAAACCATCTAGCAAACAGCACCTACTTTCTCTGTCGCATGTCCTTCTGCTCCTTTTCTTTGCTGCTCCCTCAGATCCACACAGCAGACTCCCTGGATAGGTGCAGGGAGAGGAGCTGCTGCCTAACTCTGCCTGCAGTTTATCGAGTCCCACCCTGAGCCAGGCAGGGTCCCTCCCTTTTGTCTGCCTTATATGGCTGCCCTTGGGAAAGGCAGAGAAAGAACTGGGGAACAGTTTTGACGATTTCAGAGAGGAGTTACTTCTGCTTCTTCCTGTTGTCAACACCAGCAATCACAAGTGGGAGCTTAATTTTGCTGAGGATCTTCCTCCTTTCCTGCCCAGTCCTTTTCTTATCTGCATACACTTAATTGCAATGGGTTAAAAGTAGCATTTCCTTACTGCACATCTTTTAGAAAAGCTGAATTGAGTGTTGCTTCTAGCTAGCCAGAGCCTCTGCAGCAGGCTTTCATATTGACGAAGTCTAAACAGGCATCTTCAGTTACTTGGGTTTTTTTTTTCATCAAAGTTTTGGCTAAACCAAAAGCAGCACTTCATTGTGTTACATTAAGTAATGGAAAATCGGAGTTCTCTATTGTTGTTGCCTTTCTGAACTGCAGCTCATTTTTTCATTAATATGGGAGGAAGAGCATCCCAAACATAACCATTCCAGCATCAAACTCCTCATTTTATTGTTGAACCTTCTAATCAGGAAGGAGAAAGTGAGTACTGCTATTTCTTTCTTTTTCTCCCTTGTATAATAGAAAACAGACTGTTTTCTGAAAAAACAGCATTCTGACATGAGTTGCTTCTCCACAGTCATGTGGCTGAGAATGAAACAGAGGTAACCATTTCATGGTTTCTTCTAAAAGTGGGGGAACGTTGCCATTGTATGGCCTTCAGCTTTTATCATAACTGATCGTGGGGCTGAGACCTCTTATTCCTTGGCATGATCATCCCAGAAAGTTACTTTCTTAGTTTCCCAGTTATATTTCTAAGCCACTGGGGGGGAAGAAAAAAAAAAAAAAAAAAAAAAAAAGTGTTCTTAGTTCCTTTCTTTTTCTGATAAATATAGTCTGATCAGTCTAACGTATTTACTTCTCTAAAAATCAGCCCCTCCAGAACATTGTGCTTGGATGCTATGTGACTCTCAGTTGACGCTGTTCACAGAATTGTATATAGTATTCCGGATAGTACTGTAGCTGAGCCATTGAGGACTAATACCTGACTGGAACCACAGAAATCTTTCTTTAGGTTTTTGCTCACACTTCTTCCTTGAAATGCTTTCTGCATCAATTAATACCCTCTCTGCTGTATTAACTTTCCCAGATGGCTATTTCCTAAATGCAAAAATTGTTGTTTGTTCTCACCTCTGACCTTTCCTGAATATAATTATTCAGGCCCTAAATAACTAACAGATGGGAAAAAAGCATTACAAAACAAACAAACAAACAATCATTATCTTGGCTATTTTTAAGGTTTAAAATCTATTGCCTTTGAGGGAAAAGTAGTACCCAGCTTTATTGCAAACACAGAAACGCAACATAATAGGAGCAGGTCTGAAGCCACTCCAGAAATAGAACCCAGAGCATCTGACTCATACTTTTTCATCAAGGAAAAAATAACGATTTAGTATTAAGATTTTATTAGACTGAACTGTGGAAGACATGAACTCATTCCTTTACCACTGCCCCTCACTGTAGTATATCACATCTTTGGGTCAAACTCTCGAAAGACAATTAGTCACCTAACTAATTTATGACTTATGTGAAACGGAAATGCATGATTTCAGGAATGTCTAACTGCTGAAGTTTTCACTGGAAAAAATGTATATGCATATAACACCCTGCAACTGCATATATACAAAAATGTGGCTCTTATGGCTGGACTCACTTCTCATCTCATGTTTAATCTTGATGTGCCTGATGCAGCCCACATGCTCAGAGTGTATCTACCCAAATCCACTTTGGGTTTCTGAATTCCACTTCCAGAAATGGGTGCCCAAAAGTTAGACGCTGCTGAGTGCCATGTACCATTCTACTTTAGTTATAGAATCTTTTTTTTTTTTTTTTAGCAATGTTCATGTTGGGGCACAAATTCAGCACTTTGTATGGCTTGAACTGGTTGTGCCCAGGCTGCCTGTAAAGGGCAAAATGCCAACCTTTGCTTTCTGCTTCAGGTTTGAAGCCAGGTGAGCCAATGGTCTTACAGTGGACTGTAAACCAAAGGTTACAGTGGTAATTAGGAATCTTGGAACAGGGTGTAGTCTTGAGCCCCAAGATCACATAACAGTCCTCCCTGTACTCTTCATTTCTGAACTGCAGATTGAAAATGGAGTAATATTTTTCTTGCAAATATGTTAGGTAGTTCAGTTGGCTGAGGGCATTTTGCAATCCATGTAACATGCACCATGAATATCATTATTCTTCTACGGAAGGACATGCTGAAGATAAATTAAGACTGTTACAACTTGTGTACTATGATACTGGAAGGATGGCACATAAACAAACAGCAGATTGTGACACTGGGCTTCTATTCACTCCCAACAGCTTGTCAATTAAAATATATTGTAGGATTTTATTACATGGGGGAAGAGCTGAAATGCTGAATCACATTTTATGCATGTTGGCACTACGTCATTATTTTACTATGAATGTAGATAGTCTGCAAGGCTGCCTGCTTGACCCAGAGTAGAATCATAGAATCACAGAACCATAGAATGTTTTGGGTTGGAAGGGACTCCCAGAGCCCATCTAGTCCAACCCCCTGCAGTGAGCAGGGACATCATTACCCAGATCAGGTTGCTTAAAGCCCCGTCCAACCTGGCTTGAGGGATGGGTCCTCCACCACCTCTCTGGGCAACCCCTTCCAGTGTTTCACCACCCTCACTGTAAAGAATTTCTTCCTTAAGAAGAAATCTAGAAGAAAGAGTAGTATCTAACAGTACTGTAAATCTCTCATTTCCATGATGGAATTGCTGTAAGAAATTAAGATTGATTCCTTCAGTTATGCAGATTTTTTCTCTCTGTTGAAACTGAAAATAAAACATGTTACTGGACAGAAAATGCAAGTTCTTCAAGGAATGCCTGAAATTAGTAACAGTTGTGATGTGAAGAACAAGTCTGTCTCCTATAAACTAAGGTAGATCTTACACTTTAAAACCTCGTTGTTATGCTGGCTCTAATTAAACAAATTCTACCCTCTAGGTGGAAATATTGATTAATTAATTCATTCACGTGATCATTATAGGGGGGACTAGTAGGAACTTCCAGATCAGTTTGTCTGCCCCCACCAAACCTATCCTTTTCATTTTTTGAAATTTCATCAAAATCACAAGCATATGGACTGAAATTTTCCTTTGAAATTCTCTGAATAATTCTGGGTTTGACTGTTTAAAAAGCTGTTCGGTAACCTTTGACCATAAAGACAAGAAAAATAGCTAACTTCTTTTAAAACAAAAAACACTGATAACAGACATGTTGCAATCTCAAACTGAAAACAACTATATGATATTTCTCCTTTTGCTTATTCTGTTTCATTCATCTTTTCTGTTACACCAACCATCCACTCCATCCAGACAAACTCTGCTGTTTTCAACAATGAAAAGGCACGGAGTGCTGGTTGCAGTGACAGGTACAATAATGTTATTAAATGTTCCATGCTAAAGCATTGGGCAATGTGGTAAAGATGCAACCCAAAGGAAAGGGTGAGAAGGGTATCAGTGTAAAGTATCCGTTGATGAAAAGAATGCCTCCAATCGAAGGATGCAGCTTTCGGCCTGGAAATAATGAGAGCACTGTATACACCCAATGGTATTGCCCACAACTGCAGCTCCCGTGGCTGTCCCCAGCCCGTAGGAATGACAAGATGGGGAAAGCGCAACAGCTTGTACACCGAAAGCAAACTTCGGTGCGCTGCCTGCCAGAGGCGGCCCCACGGCGCGCCCTGGATTCAGCACCCTGGAGAGCGCAACGAGATCCCGCCCAGCGCGCCCCCACTTTTTTTCCCCGCGGCCCCCGCGCCCCGGAGCCACCCGCAGTAACTGGGGGCCAACCTTAACCGTCTTAAACTCCCACAGAAACGTGCAAAGCATCTGACGTGCGTAAGAGAACCTAGATCACACCCCCAAATGCCAAATTGCCCACAAGCAAGCAAGGTGGACGTACGAGGTTTTCTTCAGTTAGTCCTGGTGAAAGAAGGGAATTCCTGATTTCAAAACGATTCATCAGATTAGGTTGCTGGGGCAACTGGGCCAGCACCTGGACTAACATTTGTGAGTTCCTTTCCTTATTTGTGTTTGCTCTCAAAACAGTGATTTGCATCGTTAACGAGGTATCATAGACTCATAGAATGGTCTGGGTTGGAAGGGACCCCAAGAATCATAGAGTTCCAACCCCCCTGCCACAGGCAGGGCCACCAACCTCCAGGCCTGGATGGGCCAGTGTGTCCTCATATAGGGTGAGATATGGGCTAGTGTGTCCTCATATAGGGTGAGAGCATCTGTGGGATGTTGACCGTCACCATGGGAAGCATCTCTGAGACCTGCTGAAGCAGGCACAAAGACAGCACGGGCCAGCACAGGTAGCAGCCCTGTCAGTAAAGGAGAAGAGCGCTCCCAAATGCTGACCCTGTACAATGCTTACATGGTTTGCACGATTCGTTATTTCTAAATACCCCACCATGTATGAATAGTAAACACTGAAATGGGAATTCTGAAAGCTGCTTCTTTAAATCAGTGGTATCTGACGCACATTCAGGGCTATGTGTGAAATCACCACGTTGTCAGAGAGGCCAGGCAGAAGATGGACATGAGCCATTCAGATCAGGCAGTATCAGCGAGTTTGCCACCTGCTCCCCACAGTCAGCCACAACAGGCAACTGCCTGTTCCATGCAGCTTTCAACCGAATTTAGAAACAATAAATCCATTCAAAGGCCAGGTGGGGCACCTTTGATAGCAGCGCACGATACCTTACAAGGTCTCCATCCAGGAAGAACAGGCACAAGCAGCTAAGCTTTTCACTCACTGAGATGAAAGCCAGGAACAAAATGTCACCTGTCTCCCTTTGGGCTGGTATTATGAAGAACTTGTCTTTTAAGGGAACATTTCCAAAGCAGACTTAAAAAACTTGAAGGGTCACTGGTTATAAACAGAAAAATTCTTACATTATGAAGATATGAGGAGAGTGAATGCCTCCTAAGGTTATATACCTTTACCTTGCCAAATTTACAATTGCTATATGGTTCAGGATGAGGAGAGACAAGCAACAGAAAGAAGTATTTTTATTCATTGCTAACCCTTTGCTACTGTGCAATTTCTCCTGTATGTCACCAGTTAAGTAAAACATCTATTTCTAAGTCAACACTGTCCTTATTTCCCAAAAGAGCTTAGATATTAATTACCCTTAGACAACTATATTATTTCTAGGTAAGATTTCATATTCCTTATACTTCAAAGAAGGAACATGGTGGTAGGAATGCTGGCAAACAGTTCGGGGGAGATGGAAATAAGGCATTTTAAAGCCTGATGAACCCCACCTGAGGGTTTAGATCTGTTGATCTGCACCTTTCTGGGGTCTGTCCTTAGACTGCAAGATGATGGTGATTGCCCAGCTTTCTGTAGGCTCAAGGTACATAAATTACTAAACTGAATGGAGGAGACTCAGCGGATTCCTGTATGCTTTGTCTTAAGGTAATGGAAACGAAATTCCACCCTGCGGCATGGAAAACAGGGTAGGTTTAGATTAGATGTAAGGAAGAAATTCTTTACAATGAGGGTGGTGAAGCACTGGAACGGGTTGCCCAGAGAGGTGGTGGAGGCCCCATCCCTGGAAACATTCAAGCCCAGGTTGGACGGGGCTCTGAGCAACCTGATCTGGGTAATGGTGTCCCTGCTCACTGCAGGGGGTTGGACTAGATGGGCTCTGGGGGTCCCTTCCAACCCAAAACATTCTATGTTTCTGTGACTCTATGACTTGTTCTCACACAAAACACCAGAATTTTCAGAATCTTTATTTCTGTGTTTTTCTCTCATTTTTATCAGTTCTGCTGGGTCAACAACAGTCCAGTGCTCATCTCTTAATAAACACACACACATTTTCATTTTTTCTTCTTCACTTTTAGCAAGGATGTCATGTGTTCAGCTTATCTTTTTTTGTAAATATTTTTTTTCATGAAAGATCTCAGATAAGCAAATTACTTCCGTGGCCTAACTACTGCTCCACAGTTTTTCAGGACGAATTTCACTTTTCCATGAAGAATATATACTGTGTCCCTCAGTCTCTTAGCTTGGTATCCTGTTGGTTCTTTACGTTGTCTCCCACTACAAGGAGGAGGGAGATAAAATCTGGAGAATTGGGGGAAATAGTTGACAAAGGAGTTATGTTTTCCTCTGTTGGAAGGAACTGTGAAAAGCATTCAGTTCCATGACTTCTGCACCGTTGTTCAGTCCAGTTTCGAGTGCACTAATTACTATTAGACAGATGCTGTGCAAAGCCATTGTGGGCTGTACGTGTTACGGAAGTGTACCTCACTCTTATTTGCACAGACCAGTGACCTCTCTGGTTACTAGTTGTATGGTAAGAAAAAATTGCGGGCCCAGCAAAACAAGATCTGACATTCAAGAGTCCAAGACCCACAGTAGAAAGGAAATAGCTCTGGGATGTCATGGCTTCAGGCATCACTGCTCTTGACCTCTCTGGGCACAGCAATAATCATGCACCGTGACAAAACCATGGTGACAATGTATGCAACCCTGCCAATTACAGTGTCATTTCAGTAGGCTGTTGGAAAGAAGGCGTCCTGGTTTCAGACGTGATAGAACTAATTTTCTTTCAGTCGCTACTGTGTTTTGGATTTAGTATAGGATCTGGTATGTGAGAAATGTTGATAATACACTGACCTTGTTGGTTGCTGCTAAGCAATCAAGGACATCTTCCAGATTCCCAGGTTTTGCTAATGTGTCAGCACCAAAACATGGGAGGGGGATTAGCCAGTATAGTTGATCCAAACTGGTCTCTCTTAGTATTCCCTACCATGGATGTCATCGCCAGTGTAAGTGGGGGTTGGCCAGTGGGCCAGGCTGTTTGTTCCCTCGCTCGCTCTCTGGAACTTGCTG
>KL284690.1:0-10259 GCA_000699545.1 Podiceps cristatus | reverse complement strand
GCCAGCTCGCCCAGCTGAGGACCTGGCCAGCACTCCTCTGCTTGATCCTCCCGGCATTATTTTTATGTTCATCTTCCAGCAGAAGCCCAACTGGAAGACATTAATAACAGCGAGCTGGCTGGGCGCAGGAGGGATTGCAGCATGTTTCCACTAACAGGGCCATGAGGAGGAAAGGAGGGGATTAGTTTTGCGGCTCTGGGGGTTGACAGCATTGTTTAACAAACAAACAAAATGGGATAATTGAAATGCATCCTCTTTAACTCTGGTGGGGCAGGCAGGAGACCCCTGGGCATCCTTCCCTGCATGCAAAACCCCAGCAGAAGGGCTGGGGGGGGGGACAACTCGGCCAGGGAGGTACAAGCACCCTGCAGACGGTCCCCTCTGCCTCTCGCCCTCCCCGAATAACAAACCCCCGTTACCCAGGAAGCCTGCCCACGCCGGCAGGACTAGCGCCGCTGCCTGTGGGACTGAACCCCCCCTCCGCAGGCAGCGGCACTCGCCTGCTCCGCCGATGCGGTACCCAGCGCCGGCCCTTCATCCACGCCTTGTCTGGGGGATGCGCGTGGGAGAGACGCTTCCAGAGGGAGGGAATCTTGGGGGAAAATTAAAAGTTTCTCCAGAAAATGAGCTCAATGGGAAGCATTGGAAGAAACCCTCTAGA
The DNA here is from genome assembly GCA_000699545.1 of Podiceps cristatus. Lineage (NCBI taxonomy): Eukaryota > Metazoa > Chordata > Aves > Podicipediformes > Podicipedidae > Podiceps > Podiceps cristatus. The sequence goes on along the minus strand of KL284690.1, from coordinate 9,598 downwards.
GACACAAATCCTGCACCAGAAATAAACCTTTTTTTTTTTTTTTTTTTTTTTTTCCTGTTGTTCTGTACCAAATACGTGCCCTGCACTCGGGGCAAAGCCTCCACAGGCTGATGAGCCCCAACTTTGGCCCAAATCATTTCACCTCTCTGGATCTGAAAAGAGAAACTAAGGTCTCAAGCATGCAAAACCGACGTGACTCGGTGGCTGTGCCTACGGGGATGTGCCCAGATGCCGCGGTAGAGCCCGCCCGCCACGAGGGCCACGGGATGCCCGTCACTGAAGCACCACCTCCCCATCCCACCCCGTGCCCTGGGGTGATGGCACCCTACCTGCCACCTCCACGATGTCCCCAGGGACGATGTCCCGGGCACGGATCCGCTGCACCCCGCTGCGGTCGGCGCGGATCACCTTCCCCATCTCGGGCTCGTACTCCTTCAAGGCTTCGATGGCGCTCTCGGCGTTTCTCTCCTGCGAGCAGAGGAGGAGCAGAGCTGTCACCCACGGGGGTGCTTGTGCCTGCAGGCTCCTTCCCCACCCGCCGCAAAGACCAAACCCTGGCCCTGGTTTTGGCATCCATTTGCACTGTGGACGGAACAAGTGCTGCGTCTTCCTCAGCTGCTCTGAAAAGGTCCCCACTGGCTTAAATCACACCAAGTCCTGGCCACTGTGTGGACTTTTGGGCTTGGTTTTCTCATTCTTGGTTTGGGAAGCAGCATTTCCCATCCAGGTATGTTTCTTCCCATCCAGCAACTCCACCTCAGATCAAGCTGCAGATAGATAAATGCCCTTAGAGTGAATGGCACACAAGAGGAGGAGCATTGCTGTCTGAGGAGTTTGCTTGTCCCCCAGGAGGATGCAGCAAGGTGAGGGGCAGCAGCCACCGTGGCTTTCTGGCAGATGAGGCAATAAGCTTCCCTTGGAAAATGCATTTGGCCACAGCCTGGAGATAAGCAGCGTTTGCCCGGATGGCAAATAAGTGCAAGATCCTAAACTGAAAACTGCAAAAGTTGCCAAAAAAAAGATCGAAGGAATGAGCCAAGAGGCAGCCAACGACTGAGCGTCTGCACTGGGGCACGGGGCCGCATGGCCAACACAAAAACTGAACCTTTGAGAAATGAGTTTCCAACGGCAGGAAGCAATCGGCCCTTCAAATGAAGTCTCAGCCATGTGGAGCAGAGACCTGAGGGGCAGGTGTGGGGGGGTGCGACTTACCTGCCATACGCCCACCACGGCGTTGGCAATCAGGATCATGATAATGACAATGGGCTCCACGAACGCCGTCGTGGTCTCCTCTCCTTCTTCAAACCAGGCCAGGATCTGATAGGCAAAAGAAGAGAAGGACCACAATGTGGTTAAAACAACAAGCACCAACATTTTAAGCAGGACAGAAACGAGAGCCAACCAACACGTGGTGTTTACTGGAGAGAAGACAACCCAGAGTGGTGGGAAGCACCACCTGGCTTGGTTAAAGCACGGACTTGCCGTATCCCACCGCCGGTGCTTAACTCGGGTGTCTTCACTTGTCTGCTGGGAATAACCTAATGCATCAAATGAGCAGGGCTGGAGCAAACAGCCATGCAAAGCCTGGAGGAGTATTTGGACCAGGAAAGCACCCATTTTTGCTTAGTGCACCCGTGGGGAGACCATGGCCATGAGCAGATGAGCGAGGAGACCGGACAGCTCTGCCTGCTTCTCAAACAGACGCTGCCACCAACAAACAGCTGGGCAGCCACTGCAGTCGCCGTCTGCGGCACAGTCACCCTCCGAGAAGCCCCTCGGGCAGAAGTTAGGTGATGCACCGCAAGCAATTGATGTAGTAAGAGCAGCTCTGCAGAGCGGGGACTGACCTCGTGGTTTCTTACCACCCTCAGCCCCGTCTCCTTCCCACAAAACCCTCATACCATAAAAACGAAGCACACACACAAATATTTTCACTCCATTTAACTGCTCGTTGGCCTGCGCTGTGTCAGTATGGCAACACCCCGCGGCTCCGCAGCGGAGGCACCGGCACAAAGGACCTCTGACACAGGGCTTCACACGTGCTTTACCGATCAGCAGAGCCGTCGCGGCAGACTCAGCCATCAAGCAGATTGCAGCAGCTCTGCAAATTCACCAGCGAACGGGTTGCTGCGTATTGTCTCGGGAATGTATTGAACCTCACAAGGAACCAGCCTCCCTCCTTATCTGCCCATGAATCATATCCGAAAAGAGGGGACACAAGATGGCTTTGCTGTCCCACTGCCAAACACCCTCAAAACAATAAGTATTTCTCCAGCAGCTCGGTGGGAAACGTCTCCTCACGCAGAGTTGCTCCCAAGCTAAATTGTGGTCAAAACTGAGCTAACGGCTCAGTACCTGGGCACCACAAATAAGGCTCAAATCAGCAATGGGGAGCGAGGTGCTGCTGCTGCGCACTTCCAGGGCACCATGGAGTGCAAGTACAAAGGTGTCCATATTGCAGGTACTCAGTGGCACCCATAAAGGCAGCTTTGCTAACCACGTCGACTCTGGGTTTAAGCTGATCCCACGTCGCTTCTCGGCATTATTAAGCGTGGAAGAGGTCAGCAGCGCTCGCGGGCACCGGCTCAGCGAGCCTGGTGATGCACCCGCTGCCGGCTGACTTTGTCCGCACGCCCTGGGGAGACGCTGCGCTGGGTGCGTGGGGGGTGCTGGGGGTGCATTACGGCTCCTTTGGGGAAAGACACGTGGGGACGCAGCTTCTGCCTCCCCCAGCAAAGGCAGGTGAAGACCCCGATGGAGGTACACCACTGAGGAAGGAAATGTTTGAAGGTGAGCAAGAACATCGTCAGGGGAAGTAAAGGCTGGCTGGCACCAGTGAGGCCCTGAAGGCACCACACCAGCAGCTCCAGTGGCCGGAGCAGCCTGGGCTGGGCCTCACACCCTGCTAAACACAAGGAAACCCCAGCCCTAAGCAGCGCGCTGACATTACCCGAACGTAACGTCACGTTTTCCTGCCGCATGACACGCCAAGAGGCACCTTTCGTCAGAGAGCATTAACCCCGCTCTGCGCAACGGCAAAGGTGTAAAGAAGAGCTCTTTGCCCTGCACTGTGCCCAGCCATACCCGAAACCTGCCCTGGGCATCACCAGCCGGGATCTCTGCGCCCTCCAGCCACGCGGGCAGGACGGGAAGGCAGCGAACAGCAGGCAGGAGGCACCCCACCCCCCCACCGACACCCTGCCAGTCCCACTCAGCCAGAGGGAGGGAACAAAAAATTAGAAATTAAACAACAGATTGGATTTTCGTATTTAATTGAAAATGCGAATGCTTCCGCGCAGCAGCAGAAGGGATCCAGGAGGGAGAATTCACTCCGAGGAGGGCAGCCGCACAAGGTTCGGAAACGCTCCCGGCCCCGCGTCTGCCTGCATACGGATGCGCACGGCGCTTGGCCCTGCTGCCGGCACCCCAACGGAGGTGAAGGTGGTACACGGAGCTTCCGAGGCGGCTTCGGGCACCTGAAGGCTGCCCTCACCTCTCATCGCCCACCACTCAGTGCTCTCGCCAGGCAAAAGCAAGCTGTGCGGCGTCCTGGCAGCCTCGCTGGGCATGCGGGGAGCTGGTGCTGGGACCCCCCAGCTCCCAGCACCTCTCAGGGATCCCAGCGTGGGACCCAGGTCTGCATCTCCCTCCTCACCTGAGCCTCCGGGCCGTGCCAGCGCCCAGCCCAGCAGCTTTGGCAGCCCAGAGGGGAAGGAGGAAGGACGGATGGGTCTGGGGGGCCGGCACGGTGGTGACCACCACTGCTGCATGGGTGCCCTGAGCCTGCCCACACAGGGTGCTCCCCCACCGCTGCCCGTCCCCAAGCCTGGGGTACTTACAAATGACAGAAAAGCTGCCATCAAAAGGATGCGGACGAGGAGATCTTCAAACTGCTCCAGCACCAGCTCCCAGAGGGACTTTCCTGGTGGAAAAACACAAAGCCAACCACAGTCAGTGCTCAAAAAAACCCCAAAGGCAGGTTATTTAGATCACTGAGGCCACTAAGACTATCAGGACCCTGTTCCCTGCTTGCAGCGGAGCTGCTCTGGTGCCCGTCAGCCATGGGCACTAGCGAGGGCACTCAGCACTGTGATGGGGGATTTTCCACTCTAATATTAAACACCTTTATTTCTCGCATTGGCCTGGTTTTACTACATCTGTTTTTAACTACAGCAACCAAATCCTCTGTGTTCCTATTCACAGCTGGTATCCTTACCATCAGAGGAAAGCTCTGTTGTCAGCCCAGCTTTTTCTGGGATTAAAACCAAGATTAAAAGACCCCAAAGACTCCCCCATCCTCGGCACCTCGGCCCCAGCACTCCCCACCCAGACTCAGGGCACACACCCACCCTCACCTCCTGCCTGCGACTTACCTTCTTCTGCAGGGAGCTCTGTGGGTTTCCATCGATGGCCCAGCAAGCGTAATAAAGAATGACAAAAATAAAAAGATTAATTAGTGATTTGGGCCTAGACTAGCAGCCCTTCCCTTAGACCCCAGCAGTCCATTCAGTACCCCAAAACGCAACTTGTTCTGCACATATTTCTGCATCACGACAGCATGTCCTTGAACTTCGCAGTCTGACACCAAGTAAGCAGCACTGGACACTCCTTGCACCAGGGAAACATCCATTTCCTACTGCAAAGCGGCTCTGGCAGCATTTATTCCTGCAGTCAGCCTGCCTGAAAAATGCTCTCCCTCCAAAGAGCTGAGCATCCTCAGGAGCTGCGCTCTGCAAATCCAGGGCACAGAGGTCACACCGTCCCAAGATGGACCCAAAACCCAATACGGACCCGCTGGGGACTGTAACTTTCAGACCACGTTTCCTGTTACTCAGTTGTACTAAAAATGAAAAAAATTCAAAGCTGATGCTCAGCTGGTCCAAGCCATCCTCCCGAGTCCCCCCCAGCGGGTGCAGAGCCTCCATCCACACTGCTCCCAGCCAAACCCAAACCCAAGTCATCTACACAACCTGAAAAGACCCCAAGGGCTCCTGAACACCCGCCACGGTCTCCCCGAGACACCCACTTCCCCGTGGGATGGTCGTTACCTTCGCACGCCGCATGCACCCAAGGGTCCCCTGGCCGCTGGGCAAGACACAAACCGGGGGTACCCACCAAGGGCATCGCTCCTGCGTCCTCGCCCCTGCAGTAAGGGATGTGCTGGCCCTGCCGTGGGCAAGGTTTGGCCGAGGACTGCAAGGTCCTGCACCCAGGGAGGGCTCAGGAGTGTTCTCCCCCATGTTTCGGCTGCTGGTAGGTGCTGGCATGGGCGGGTGTCTCTGTTTGCACCCGCTGTTTCTGCATTTGGGGTGAAGCCTTTGGTTGCTCACAGAGCAGCTCCCAGGGGAGCTCTACCAACCTCTACCAACTGCCCACGGAGGGGAAATACGGACATTGCCGCTGCCTAACGGAAGAGGAAATCTGGGGTTCGCTGAGCGCGGCAGAGCTCACTGGAGACGGAGAAACCAAAGCCGGAGCCAGGCATCGGCAACCCCTTTGGTGGCTCAAAGGCATGGCACAGCGCTGCAAGGGACAGCGGGGTGTCAGCCCCGAGGTGACACAGCTCCAGGCCCTGCCACTGCACCTTGCGAAACACGGGGGTGGAGGCGGCGACGGGGACCCGCTGCCTCCGTCCTTTGGTGCTCCAGGGCAGGAGGGACCGGACAGAAACCCCCAACCCCAAACCTCCCAATGGGGAAAAATTCAGGCTGAAACCTCCCAAATTGCTGTCCCAAAGCCTCTGCTGCCTGCCACCTACTTCTGGGCCCCATGGGGTGATAATAAAACAAGATGTTTCTCCAACTCCTCGTGTTTCTGGGAGGGAATAAGGCACCAGCTGGAGTTCAAGAGGAATTGGCCCAAGGCAGACACGCTCAATGCCCCATCGCTGGGCCAAACACGGGGTGTCTCTGAGTACCTCCAGCACAGAGCCCTGAGCAAGAGCAGGAAGCGAAACCTACTTGGCTGTTTTCCGTCGTCTATTTTCATTCAGAGAAATGCAAAAAAAAAAAACAAACCAAAAAACCCCAAACCAAAAAAAAAAAAAAACCACCCCAAACCAAACCCACCTTCACTGAACAAACCAGTGAAAACAAGAAGCCTGAACGTGTTTACGCTTCAAACTGCACCAGCGCCTCAGTGCTCACAGGGACACTTACTACGAGGTTTTTTAAGCCCGTATCCCTCCTAGATAAAGATACGCCGATCTCCTGCCATCGTAAAGAGCAGACAGAGCAGCATGTAATGCCTATAATTATTCTTATAGCAAAAAATAAAAAAAATATAATCTTGGAGTGGCTTCAACATTTTGAATCACTCTGCAGAGCGTGTCAGAAGCAAAGTAGCTCTTCTCCCTTTTGCAGCCGGCTCCTCTCCACCCCCGGCTTCCTCTCCCCGGCCCAGAGCGCCACCAAAATTAAAAGTAGGAGAGATCTGCTGCTGCTATTTCCATCCAGACTCCATTTTAAGGGTGCGAACGTGCACGGTGAGAGGGCTGGGGGCAGGCAGGGTGCCCCGAGGGAGGCGGCGGGCGCTCCCGCAGCTCTCGGCTCTGCCAGGGTGCCCAGGGCTGACTTGACTTTCCAGCCCGAGCAGCCACCCGAAACGCCACCCTCCTCTTAGCGCTTCTCCCGCGCGGCGTTTGCACGAAGAGCCGCAGCCACGCCGTTTGCAGAGCGGGAACTCTGCGTGAGCTCTTGATTAAAGCATGAAAACGGCTTTCTGTGAACTCAGGAGGAAACACGTGCGGCGGGGCAGCCAGCCGAAATACCGCCGGCGGCAGAGTGGCACTATGCCATCTCTGTCACCAAACCCTCAACATTAGCAACGCTGCTACAGGCACCTCCCCAGAAAAACCCAATTTTGAGTATAGTATGAACCAAGCACCTCCCCTGCCATAAGTGACTCCTTCTACCACCCTTCACATGGCAGCTCAGCACCCATTTTGCACCAAATACCCAACCAAAAAGGGCAGAAAGTCGTAATAATCTCACATTTTTGGGTCTGGATCAACCAAAACTCACCAGAAAACAGGAACTTTTTGGGGCTGAAGCATTCCCCTCTCATTTCCAAAGTCTCACAAGAAATAAGAAGGTTTGCCACTTGCCAAAAAGCAAGTTTTATGTGAGTCAGCCCCATGGCATTGGGCAGGGCAGCGGAGCTGGCACTGCTCTGTCGAGCTGCAGCACTGCCATGTCCCACTTGGCCAGGAAACCCGCCGTGGAGACCGGGAACCAGCAAAAGCCCAAATCTGCAGTTTCCTTGGGACAACACCATGAGCACAGGCAGGCTGAAATGGAAACTCCCGGCCGACACCTGAATAGCCCCTTTCTTCAGTCGGTGTGTCAGAGCTCAGCACAGAGCTCCTGCTCGGTGCCCAAGCTCCCCGATACGGCCAGGAGACAAATGCAGTAACACCACCAAGGGTCAAAAGTTGGTAAGACCACCAAAGGTAAAATAACAGTGGCTCAGAGTATCCCAAAATGGGGCCACCCACTCGCACCATAAATTTTCAACTTCCCGAGCTGAGCAGTCCCGGTGCGGGACCCACAGCTTGTGGACGTGTATCTGCAGTTTCTCTGCTCCTGCTCTTCTGCATCATGGGCTTTGCAGAGCAGAGCCAAGAAAGTAGAGGGTGATGGGTGCCTGGTTGCAACCCTTGGAGATAACGGGACCATTCCCACCAGCAGAAGAGCATGCTCTCTGCCTTATCAAGCAGTGCAGGCAGCCCTGGCTCCACCGCAAAATATCCATCTGAGATGCTCTAAGGGCACGCAACGAGCCCGGCCACCCCGGGCAGGCGTGGGGCTGGCATCGGGCTATTTTAGCTGGAGGTTAATCTCCAGCTCCTGCCAACTCAAACAGGACTGGCAGCCCGCGGGCTGGCGCCTGCAACATGGCAGGGCACGGTAATCAGGTGATGAAAAGGTAAATAAACACGGGTGCCACCCACGAGCGAGGCAGCGCGGGTGCAGGCTGTCGTCCCGGGGCTCTGCGACAGCCTTTGTGCCCCCAGGGAGACCCTGCCCCGCTTTCCGGGCCAAAGCAAACAAATAAAATGTGACAGGGTGGTGTTTGGGTCACTTTAAGGAAATGTTTTGAGTTTCTCCTGCTGTAACAGGATGAAAAATCCCCGGAGCAGCACAGCTCTTCCGCGGCCAGCGATTCACCGTCGTGCACTGAGGTACTGCCTCTGCTTTCGGGGACACTTCCCCCCAGGCCAGCGCACAGCAAAGCAAACCCTGGTGCACCCTCAGACCGGGTGTGCAACCCACAACAGCTCACATCTTGCAAGGTGAACACTGAAATACCATTTCCCCACCATTTCAGGGGCTTCCCTAGGATAAAATCAGATTTCCCTAATGGGAAACCCTTCTGCCACCAAGTGATGCAGGAAAAGCAACAGCACGGTGCCCACCACGCAGGATAACGGTGAGCATCACACTCGGGCCCATTTTTTTTCTCCATATAACTTCCTTCAAGCCATATTTCTATGTCAAACTATCTTTTTTTTATTATTTTTTTTCCCCCTTTAATTTCTTTTTCCGCACGCAGGGAAGGGGAAATGGATGGGCAAAACAAGGGACACATCTGATTCCCAGACTTTGCCAACAGGCAGGAAAAAGGGCTCAAACAAGCAGTAAAAAGAGTAAGAAAACCCCTAAAATCTCCCCAGCTGGGAGAGCAGCCCCCCTCCTGTGACATAAAGCAGGACACAACCCAGGCAGGGCTGCTCTGGGATCCTTCCACTGTCCCGCAAGACACTGAGCAGAATAAATTGTTATTTTAACTGGCTGCCTTTCCCAGGGCCGTCTGCGCTGGAAGGATCCCGTCCCAGAGGGACGCCTGCTCTGCCTCAGCCCTGGTGACAGCCGGCCCCGCCGCACATCCCCGGTGCAACGCAAAACTGCCGATTGCACAACCGGGAAAGGTCTTGCCCGGTGATTTGAAAGCAAGTTCAGCCCATCGCCTGCTGGGCGTAAATCCCGCCCAGGGATGGAGGTGTGACGCTGCTCATCACCTTGCACAGTCGCACTTGACCTGCCGAAGTGTAAAAAACCAGTGTTTGCAAACCAGTCCCGGCTGTTTTAGTGTTATCCGGGATGACAAACATCCAAGCCTAAAGGGGCTAATGCTACCCGATGCTCACAGAGGGCAAAGCGCAGTTACCCAAGTGTCCCCGCTGTGTATTACTTAAATTAACCCACACAGCTTTGCTTTTACGTGCAGCCTCACGCCTGAGCTTCCTGAACATCGCTGCATCCCTGGAGACTGTCCTGTATCTCGCGTCTCGCCCCAGCTCCGACCACGCGCCGGGGCAGGACGCGGCTCCGCTTAGGAAGAGCGAGACCCTCAGGGCGCAGCGAAAGAGACTTTCTGAGGTTGCTTCAGCTTCTGCAGAACAAGCCTGAGGTCTCACCCGCTGCCTGCCCTGGCACCGCTGGGGCTGCTGGAGCCCAGCCTGGCTGGAGGGGAAGCCAGACCCACGGACTCTGCGTCCTATTGCACCAAGATGGAGAGCTAAGCACATCGCAGAGCTGAATCAGCCATTTGCCAAAAAAAGCTCTATACATTAAACCCCCCAGCAGCCATACATCCC